>PVLD010005893.1:0-106532 GCA_004027595.1 Dinomys branickii | reverse complement strand
ATTTGCATGTCTGTATATGGGTCCATACATCTACAATTCGAAGATATCAATGGATAAAGCAACAACTACTGTTGAGACCATATCACCTTGTCTATAGATTAGTTGTGATTGTACTATTTTCTATGATAATGGGTGTCTGTTTGTCAATATGTTTTTGTACTTTTATGTTTCTAAAATAAAAAAAAAAAAAAAAAAATGAAAAACAAAAGATGAATGGTCTATTGAATAAAGCATTACTATAAATGCTTTATTTACTATAATAAGACCTACATTAATGTTGTTTCCTAAAATGTATCATAGCCAAGCATAGTGACACATACTTATAATCCCAGGACTCTGGAGGATGAGGCAGGAGGATTGATGTAAGTTCCAGGCCGGCCTGAACTATACAGGGAGACCCTGTCTGCAAAAAAACCCCAACAAAATGCATCTTAGCTAAATTTATACTAAGATAATGTCTCTGAAAATTATTGCCTATTTTTATTCCAATAGTTACAAAAAATAAATCAGAAAAGGATATTGGATTAAGGTAACAGGAAAAACAAATTGACCTTACGCAGAGAGACCACAGGAGCAGAAATGAGAGTCCATCCTGGACTGTTTAACTGCAATGTCCTCACATGGTATTATTCTACACAATTTCTGGCAGGGTGTACCCTGTTGGATTCACTGGTGGGTGTTTTCTAAAGGATGACACATTCTCATTAATAGGAGTTGAAAGTTTCCCCCAAAGGAATTTACTTTCCAACTGTCAGTCATCTGGGAAGGAGGAGGTTCAGGCTGAAATTAAGGATGTAGAATGAAAACCAAGCATCTAAGAAATGAAGCTTCTTCAATGTATTAGTTTTTAGATAGGAACTGACCTCTGTAACCAGAAACTAAACAGAGACGTGCCTATGTAGTACCTCTTTAAACCCAGATTCTTGGAATATTTATACCTACTTTTGAGTCTTAATTTTTCTAAAAATATTTTGAAGCCATCTTTTATTTTCCCCCAAGTCTTAAATGCACAGGTTAGAGGTGGTGGAGAATTTTATACAATGAGCCCTCACCTGTATTTGAAGCCCTGTGGTCTCATTTACTAAGAGTGGCACAAGCGGAGGGCAGGTGGGAAGCGGGAAGCGTGAGGAGACTAACGTGCCACTGGCGACCCACGGAGGTGTGTAGAATTCGTGAGGACTTAGAGGAAATCGGAAGCACTTCAGTTAAACATCTTTTTTCCTTCAAAATAAGCTTTGAAATCAGAATAGGAATTAAGATCACTCTTTTAAGAAGCATAAACCAAAAGTAGCCACAGTGATAAATTACTACGGAAAATACAAGTAGATTTATAGTTAGGAAAACTTAGAATCCTACAAGCCATGTTAATTTTTTTAATTTTTAATTTTTCAAATTAAATTAACTGATACATAAAACTATTTTTAAAAATCCCACATATTTGTGGGGTTCCGTGTGGTGTTTCAATGCCTGTATATATTATTTAATGTTTAAATCAAGTTAAACATATTTATTTCTTCAAACATTTATCACTTCTTTATGATGAAAATATCTAAAATCACTTCTAGCATTTTAAAATACTAATAATAGTAATTATAGTTATACTGCTCCTTGGGCAGTAGTAGAGCAGAATTTCTTGTTATCTAAATGTATCTTGGTACCCATCGACCAACCTTTTCCCCTTTCTTCCCTCTCTCTCTCCCTCTTTCTCTCCTCCTCTTTCTCCCCCTACTCTCCCCAGCCTCTTGCAACCACTATTCTCAATCCCTGTAAGACTGACTGTTTTAGACTCCATGTGAGATCACGTGGTACTCATCTTTTTTTTGCCAGGCTTACATGAAAATAAAAATCCCAGTGATATCCACGCTGTCGCACATGACAAGATTTTATTATTTTTATGTCTGAATTGCAATTCCATTGGGTGCATAGACCCCGCTGCCTAATCCGTTCACAATGTGAAGGACACACAGGCCATTTCCATTTCACAGCGATTATCCAGGCCAACTACCTGCCCCAGGGCAGGTATAGCTCTCATACCCATAATCCCAGCACTGGATCATGGACCAGTCATAAACTCTAAAAGCCACCCCATAACACCATGTCTCCTCAACATACTGACTTCACTTCCTCTGGATACATTATCTCACATGGAATATTGCTAGATTTATCACACAGTAGTTCTATTTTAAAGGAATCTCCATAATGTAGATGGATTTTAAAATATTATTTATAATAAAAAGTTCTTCCTCAACTTCATTTACACTTATTTGAAAATATATCACTGTATGTTATGCTAAGAAGTTACAGCCGTTGCTTATTTGGCAAGTAAGTCTGAGTAGAAAGCACTGAGTGAAAGATAGTGAAATTTATATATAGTAGTTTATGGCTCTAATGTGAATGCTAACAACTGTCGGTTAGTGTGCTTACACCGGACTAATAATTAGATCATCTCACTCTAGGGAAGAACATGACAAGGGTCTTCTCTACTTTGTTCTTTTTATTAAATTCATGTTTACACTGATACATAAACTTACATATTAATGGAGAAGGCAATTGTTTTAATATATGTATATTTTGAGCAAGCTTAAATCAGGTTAAATGTAACTATCTCCTCAAACATTTGTAACTTTTTGGAGAAAACTTTCAAAACTTTCTTCTAGCTTTTCCTAATGTACATGTCATCATTATTTCTACAGTTACTTTATTATGCAATACCACACCAGGACTTTGATACAAAGCACAATTTACCATCACACAAAACATTCACTGAATATTGCTAAACGTTACAAAGCAATACAAATGGCAATATTTAAGTTTTCAATATATGTGAATAACGCAAAGGATTAGAAGGAATTATAATGTTAAAATATTTTATCAGTAGTAGTTAGGATTATGTTTTTTTCTTTCACTTCAGTAGTAAGTATAGAATTTCAACAATACCCATATATAACCTTTGGAAAATGATAATGTACACTTTCAAATAAGTTATAATTATTTTTTAAAACTTAATCTTTAGGATGACAAAGTCTGGAATACTTGTGGAACAAAAATATAATTGAAAAATATACATGGCTCATGACTTTTCACCATAATAGCTCATCTTATAAAACCTCTTTCAAATTAGACATAAAATAATTGTATGTGTCAGGTTTGAAGGAGAAGTGGGTATGGAGTTGTCAGAGTAGAGAGGAAGTAGAGGTCAATACAAGTTTCAAAGTTCATACTCTAGGGCTGGGGATATAGCTCAGTTGAATAAGCGCTTGCCTGGCAAGTGCAAGGTCCTGAGTTCAATCCCCGGTACCACAAAAAAAAAAAAAAAAAATTCATACTCTAAATTTTCCCATGATACAAGAAATCAGTCCATGTTTTCTTCCACTCTGGACAGCTAACCTGAGAAACTGTCAGCAAATTTAAACTTGTGCCTACACATTTAAATTCCCGTCAACATTGCTAGCATAACTAGCATATTTGTTATGTCGGGGTTAACGAGAAAAATGCAGTAATTGGAAAAATATATATTCCTTCCATTTTAAAATATGCTAATCAGGTAGCAAATTGAACTATAGGCTATCACCTCTTTCACTAAGGAGAGGTGCTGTACTCAGAGTGTTTGGCCCTATCTCCCAAATTACTGTGTTCAAATCCTAACTCCTGAGGCTATGGCATTAGGAGAAGTGGCCTCTCAGGCAGTGATTTAGTTATGAGTGTATTAGTGCCTTGTGAAAGAGGCCCCAGAAAGCTGCTCAGTCCCTTGTGCTCTGAGGACATGGTGCTGTGTACAAACTACAGAAAGCGACCACATCAGGCATGTGAGTGCTAGGATTTCTTAGCCTCCACATCTGTGAGAAAGAAATTTGTCGTTTATATGTAGTCTATAGTATTTTGTAATATCAGCCCAAATAGTTGACAAGAGGAAAGAAAAATTACTTTCTCTTAGTTAAAAATATGCAGCACTCAGGCACAAATGAGAAAAGAACATCAAAAAATACTTTTTTGTAAGTATCATTCAATTGCTAATTTTTTCAAGAAATAAGAGCATAAGGATTCTAAATATTACTATAATGAAAACTATTGCCATTACTTTAAAGTACTATTATTCATTTTTATGACTACACTTTTAACATAGTTTGATAAATTTAAATTCCAAAGCACATGCAGACACACACACATATTTAATCACTTCTAATAATTAGTATTTATAAAGTTAATCTCAATAATTATGGCAGTTAAAATGGAGTGTCAGCTTGATTGGTTCTTTTTTCATTATTTTAAAAGTATAAAAACAAAAAGATATTAACAAACAGACACAAAGTAGCATAAGAATAGTACAATCCAATCTGAGTCTATATCTGTTTTCCTTAATACACACTTAGAAATTATCAATATGTAATGCAACAACCATTGTTGATTCTGTCACCTTATTTGATTGGTTCCTCAGGGGGACTGGTCGAAACGCTTTGAAATGCTCCTGGCTGGGGATATAGCTCAGTGGAATAAGCGCCTGCCTAGCAAGCACAGGGTCCTGAGTTCGATCTCCGGTACCGCCAAAAAAAAAAAAAAAAAATGAAATGCTCCTGGCGGGTCGCAGCTGCGCCCTGGGGTCTGCCTGGCCCCTCCCCCTCCCTCTGTGGCAGTGTTCCTCTGCTCAGCTCTAGGTCCCCCACAAACTAAACAACTTTGCTCCACCGCAACCTTTTATCACGTTTCTGCCTTGGGCCCAGCTGACCATGGACTGAATTTCCTCAAAACGTGAGGCAAGATAAACCTCTCCTTTAAGATGTCAACAACAGGAAAATTAACATAATAATTTTTTTAAAAAAGAACCACTTAGAAACCAATACTAATTCTTATAAAATTCCTTTCAATTATTCAAAGAAAATGACCATTTAAAGTCACTTTAGGTTCTCTAATTTGCAGGATACTCAACAAATTCTTTTATACTAAATCCACTTAAAAATAATTTTGCTATGCAAAGGTGAGGTTCCACATCAACAAATTCATCATGCCTAGTAAGTTCTTTTCCCAAGATGATACACTTACAATCAAAAAAGGAAAATATGCTTCACAACAACATAGAGCCCCTGAGAATGATAAAAATAGGCAATTTTTTAGCTTGGCAATGGAGAGAGTGTATGTGTGTGTGTGTCAAGTGACATTAAAGGGTAACTTATGTTTCAGCCACAATCAATATATAATTTGGAACAAACAGGGAAAAGATTTTAAGCTGAAAGAATTAGAAAACAAACACATCAAGAGTTCTTCATGCACTTTTATAAAAGGTATTAGTACAGTAGAAATGCTAAGAAGCACAACTGTAAAAGATGAGCCAGTCAGCAGGACATGGTAGATGATGGAATGAACAGGATAAAATACAGGCTATCTTTCTCTTGTCGTACAGGTCTTAATAATAATAATAAAAAAAAAACACATACTACGTTTTCCTCTCCTAGAAATCCTCAATCTCAATTTACAGGAGTTTATGCCGGCGACATTTTGCACTTCCTGCACAAGACTGCCACCTAATGACAACGGTGGGTAACTACACAACATGGGAAAATGAATTTGTAAATTTACCAGGCAGGCGCTTTTTCCACTGAGCTATATCCCCAGCCCCTTTTTTTTTTTTTTTTTTTTTTTTTTTTTTTGGGCGGTACCAGGGATCGAACTCAGGACCTTGCACTTGCCAGGCAGGAATTTGTAAATTTAAGAACCGTAGAATTTCTGTTATCTGAGATTTACAGATGCACTCATGGGTAAATTTTAATTCTTACTAAAATTCTAGTAAGTAACAAAGGCATTACTCAAATAATTGTCAATTAAATGTAATAAAACAAATATAACTTCTATGGCATTGACTTTCTACCATAATAATCCCCCCCAATACACCTATCAAGACTATGTAATTGCTATAGATCTGTACTGTTCCCCCAAAGTCCCCTGTATTCAGAGGTGGTGCTTTGGAAGGTGGGCTTTCGGGTTCTGGGGGTACTGTGCTCACGAGTGGATGAATCCCGGAGCTCACCGCTGCACGGGCCGCAGGTGCGACCGGGCTGGAGGTGGGCCAGCAGGGGCGTACCAGGTGCGTACGTTTCCCTGGCTCCTCCCTCCTCCCCGACTTCCCAGCTGCCACAGGTTGAGGACTTTCCTCTGCCATGCCACTTCTGTCTGCAAACCTGTGGGGCACAGACTAAAACTCCGGGCCAAAATAAACTTTGCCTTTCAGTTGCAAATGTTGGGCATTTTATCCAAACAACTGGAAAGCTGGCGGCCACAGTGCAGGTATGTTATCTCTTCATTTTACAGATACTAAAAATGGAGGCAGAGAGGCTAAGTGGCTTCTACATCACATAGCAAGAGTGTAAATGCTCAGCTTGACTTGGAAATCTCTGCTTTGAGCTACCCCACATGTAAGTGTGATAAATGCAAGCAAGATAAATACATAATTGGAAAAACTTCACTTACTCACATGCTCATCTGCTTGCCAATGCGTCACATATATAGTATGTACGATGTGCCAGATATTATTTTTGACCTGTGAGTAATGTAGCAAAGAGGATAAAGACTTCATGGATCTTATCATTATAAATATGCACAGGCCTATGCCTCAACATATATTATTATATCATTTCTATCATTCCAAGAAACAAAGCAGAACAAGTGATTAATGATGTAGGTGCAAAAAGGCACACACACACACACACCCGCCAGCAGGCCGGGAAGTCTCCGACAGAGGAGTATCTGAGCGAAGACGAGGGAAACGTGAGAACATCTTGAAAGAGAATTTTGGAAAGATGGGAAAGGCAGAAGGCGTTTGGTGGGATTCCACGTTTTGATTGTTCCCCATCCCTATGGCACCCAGAATGACTGAAAAGTATTTAGGAAGCAGACTTGAGATGTATTATCCTAAGTGTGAATACAAACCACCTAAGGTTTTGAACAGGGAAATAACATGATGCAATTTCTGGTAATTATATAATTTCAGGAAAGCACACCATAAAGTATACAAAAGTAAAACAAAGGAAGTGGCCAGGTGCCTACTGCAACATTAGGTTAAACAGTACTGTAATCTAATAGTTAATAAAGTTTATTAATAATTGTAAGGAAAACTGTCTCATAAGAAAATATATAGGTTATCAAAGCAAAGGCCCCATTTAGATTAGGATCAAGAAAACCACCACCGAGGGGGTGTCATATGCAGTGTATGTGAGCATACAGAGACAAATACACACTTTCTTACAGTATAAGGTGAACAAAAGGGTAAAACATGGATCAGGGCCAATGGAGGCACTTCTTTCTTCTTTTTCAACATGCGTTCTTGTGCAGCTTATAGGAGAATAATAGCTCAGTTGCATGCTAGGTTCCATTTAAAGTGATACTTAAAGCCAAATGTGGTGACATACACCTGTAATCCCAGCACTTAGGAGGTTGATGCAGGAGTTCACTGAGTTCACAGCCCGCCTGAACTGCATAGTGAAACCCTGTCTCAAAAAGACAGTGGATACATACATACATACATTCATGCATACATACATACCTTATGTCATTTTAATGTCTTTGAAGATATATATATGGAAATTACTGATGAATCTTCTGAGACCACTGGACCACACATATTCATAGTCTTACAAAATTAGGTTTAGGGCATTTTACCAAAATAAAGAAAAGTCTGTGCTCTTATTGCTTGGTAGCAGGGTAAGGCTTAAATAAAATTTAAATAAACAGTTCTTTGAAAAACTGAAAGCAAGCAAAGTTGTGCTGGCATCAGGTCTAGACTGAGAAGCAGGTTCAGGGTTCTGTTTTCTTGGAAACTGTGAAGTTAAGATGAATGTGGAAATTTCCTTTTGCAAACACAAGTCTCTAATGCTCTTGATGGGGTAAGAAAATGAAGCTGCCTCTGTGTAAAATGTCCACATGGCTTAGCTCCCCTGGCAAATGGGGATATAATGTTTCCATCTCACAAACATGATTTCAAAAATAAAGTTTCTGATACTTTCTGACTTTAGAGAATAGATTTTTAGTATTGTCACTGAAGTTAACAAGAGAAGCTTTAAAAGTTTTACACCACTGTAGCTTGTAACATATTTGATCCATTAATTATAAATTTGAAACCTTGGTTTTGCTGTGGAGCAGGAACATACCTATCTTAGAAATGAGTAAAGAAAGCAGAGTGACTTATAAAGTTAAGTGAAGGACAATTGTCACCTGGTTAGTCTACTTGTAAGCTAGTACTGAAAGCTTGAGCTCTCCTGGAAAGCAATACCAAGCTCTCTTGGAAAGTAAACTTCAAGCAATTTACTTGGAAAGTAATTCAAAAAATTACCAAAGATGAGAGGGAGATTCACTCTACGTGACAGGGCCTTATCCAAGGTGTTTATTTGCTGTGATTAATGACTCCAAGAGGGTAGAAATAGGAATTAAAGAGCAATCATAAGTGGTCATTCAGAAAATAGATCACTGACACGATGAGACTGTCTGACACGGGCTCTTTGGGGCCCTCTACAGGGCACTTAAGTGTCTTGTATTTTCAGTTGCTGTCGACAGCCCAGAGAGAATTCCCCGTTTCCTAGAATGCTGAAGCAGGCAGAGATGGAGGTGAGGGAATAGGGAGAGGCTATGGACCTACCCCAGGACAGGTTCCTGGGGCTCAGAGAAGGGTATGATCCTAAAAGTGACGTTAGTATTTGAAATTGTGCTCAAAGTTAATCCTAAGTAGTCAATTATTGAAAAATCAAAATGAATAGGAAAGCTAAGGGCTATGGCAGAGAAGGGAGATTCAATAAAGCACATTTGAGGCTGTAAAATAAAGACCTACTTATGTATGTATTTGTTAATTTTTGGTAGTTCCATTACATCCACCTAATTCAATCACTGATTAGATTAGCTACACATGGATACTTTTATTGCTGGACCTAAAAGCATTTTATCTGAATAAATACTAAGATTTATTTGTTCAAAAGATAATGACAAGAATTTACCATCATAATATATACAACTTTAGATTTTGGCTATATTAAATATTTTTCAGTCTGTTATGGTTTGTCTCTAAAAGTCCCCATGAAGCCTTTATGTAATCATAGGTGGGGCTTTTTCAGAGGTGTCTGAATCTAGAGCATGTGATGCTGGGATTGTGTCTGATTACTCAATCAGTCCACTGACCGTTTGGCACCACCCTAACCCCAGTCGCCTAGATTGAGTATAGAACAGGCAGAAAGATGCTGTGAAGTCCCCCTTGCTTGCTTTGCTACCTTCTGCCTGTCATGAACTGTTTCTCCTCTCTGATGCTTGTCTGCCATGTGCTACCCTGCCTTGCAGCCAGCCCATTATGGACTGAAACCTCTGCAAATAGTGAGCCAAAAAAACCTTTCCCTCTTTGACTGTGGGTATGGAGTATTTTGTCTCTTACTGGATCTCCCTTCTCTGCCATTGTCTCAGCAATGACAGAAAATTAACTAAGATGCAGTCTGACAGGTGAATGCTAATATCTTCTTTGTGTATGAGAATTGCCATTTTGCTTATTGCGAGGGAGGCTGATTATCTTATATATCAATGGACCATCCAGAACTCCCTTCTGGATTATCTTATGTATCAATGGACCATCCAGAACTCCCTTCTGGATTATCTTATATATCAATGGACCATCCAGAACTCCCTTCTGGAAAATTACATGCTTTTATCAGTAACATATTTTCCCTACTGACTTCTGTACATAATACTTTGGTGACATCTGTATTTTCATATACTTTAGCATGTTTCTATAATTTATATTCTGTGTAACAGGCAATACAGCTTTACTTATCCTACAGAAAAAACTATGTATTTTAGAACCATTTATTGCCTGAAGCATTTTCTCTGAATGCTTGTTTCAATTTTTTGACTAATTAACAAATATTTAAATGTGTAAGTCTATATGCCGTTAAATAGCCATCTAGATTGCACATTTTAAAAACTGTATGTGATAACCATATGAATTTCTAATTTATATAGATGGAGTCAAGAAAATATTTTAGGACATGAATATTTTTATGATGTTACTTCCCTGTCTTCTATGGATTCCATGCCAAAGTAGCTGACATAAACATTACAGGATGAGGCAGTTTACTCCTGCCATAGCCAACAATCCATGTAAATTATACCTGTGTTCACTTGCTTTAGAAAGGTAAATATTTTTGTATAATTATCTACCAAAAAAGAAACAATATTCTGAAACTTTGAATAGAAATCTTTTATTTTTAATGAGATTTTTATTTTTATACATATGACAAGACTTTACACTAAGAATATTGAGTTAAATAGTACAAGTTTACATTTATGAAGAATATTTAAAAATGCAACTAAAATATCCACTTCTTCCTGTGACCCAC
This sequence comes from Dinomys branickii, assembly GCA_004027595.1. Taxonomy (NCBI): domain Eukaryota; kingdom Metazoa; phylum Chordata; class Mammalia; order Rodentia; family Dinomyidae; genus Dinomys; species Dinomys branickii. The sequence continues at coordinate 96,174 of PVLD010005893.1, read as the reverse complement.
AATCCCAGTATCTACAGTGCAGAGGAGATGGCAGAAAGGGTCCAAAGCAAGTTTCTGTGGAGACTGACGCAAAATCAAAGTCATTTCTTTTGAGACAGACTTGCTTTGAATAGAAGTCTTTAGCCTGGCATCTTACAGTTGTCATACAAATCAATGTCTGTTATCCCTAAATGCCAACAGTATTTTACTTTCTTGTGAATAACATTTTACATGTTTTAACATTCCATAACAGTTGCTAGGTTCTCCACTGTAGCTCTCCAAGGCCTTCCACAAATAAGCCTCAGGTGGCCACGGATATAGCTCAGCAGCACAAGCACCTGCCTGACAAGTGCAAGGTCCTCAATTCAATTTCCAGTACCAAAAAAAAAAAAAAAAAGAAAGAAGCCTCCCTAGTTGTTTTGGCTTCATGTGAATGAGTGAATGAATTAGTGAATAAATAAATAAGTAAATAAATACTTGTGGGTAGAAAGACATAATAGAAATGTCCAAATAGGAACAAACCCACATGAGGAAGAATGAGGATGCAAATCAAAAGAAAAGCTAAGCAAAATACACTACTCCTGCATGAAACAGGCCTCAATGACAGAAAAAGCACCTGATAGAGATGACCATGAACCCAAGAAAACCACCACATTAGCTGAGACCCCCACCAAGAGCCGACAAGCAGCTGTCTGCATGTCCATCAACAGATGGACGAATACAGGGCACTACTCTGCCGTAAGGAAGGATAAACTTCAACCATTCGTAGGAAGATGGATGCACCTTGAGACCTGCTATGGTTTGTGTCTACACGTCCCCCAAATACTCACGCAGTCATGGGGCAGCTTTTAGGATTTGTGATTGATCCATGATCCAGTACTGGGTTTACGGGTGTGAGAGCTATACCCGCCCTGGGGTGGGTAGTTTGCTTACAAGGGAGAGAGAGACTGCTTGCGGCCATTCCTCCCTTTTGCTCTGGTTGTTTCTGCTGTCTTCTGCTGCCATGAATGTTTGCTCTCTGCCATGTACCACTCCGCCTTAGCACCAGCCAAGTATGGACTGAAACCTCCACAAACTGTAAGCTAAATAAACCTTTCCTTCCTTCATTTTGGGTGTTGTATATTTTATCTCGGCAATGAGAGAAAAGTAACCAAGACAGAATTTGGTACCAAGAGTGGGGTCGTTGCTGTTACTATACCTGACCATGTGGTTCAAGAGCCTTTGGAAATGGCTTGTGGGAAGAGTTTGGAAAAATTCAGAGATGTCCCCTGAAAGAGATGCACTAGAACACCTTCAGCTGTTCTGTATGGGAGACTCTGGTCAGAGCTTGGAAGACCAGAAGGCTGATAGAAATCTAGCTGGTAAAGACCAGGTTTGGAAGGTTTCTTCTGGAAAGAGGGTTGCTTGTTGGACTCCAGACGATGTGTGTTATGACTTGGCAGAAAGTTTGTCTGCATTTTGGTCCTGTCCAAAGACTGTGCCTAAAACTGAGATTAAGGGAGGTAGCAGACTGATTAATCTGGCAAAAGAAATTTCAAGGCAGTTAAATGTTGGGGCAGTGGCATGGCTATTGTTGGGGGCTTTTAGACAGATTTATATTAAGAATCAAGAGCAAAGAGCCCAGCAGGATGATTTAAAATGTTGTAAGTTTGGCCCGAAAGGAAGCTCCAGCAAAGATGTGGATTGCAAAGATAGAGTGGAGGAGATCTCTGTTGCTGAGAAGGAACCAGAGAGTGGAAAAGATGGCCTGAGAACATCACAAGCAGCAGCAAGTCTCCATCCCTTGCAGCCTCAAAATTGCAAAGTGAAAGACCTTGCCTTGAGAAGAAAGCCACAGAGTGCCATGTTCCAGAATGGCGGTGGCAGCTGCACCAGATTCCAGAATGGTGGTGGTGGCCACAACAGGTTCCAGAAAAGCTGCAACATAGAGAATTTGTTCTTCAAAATTGGACTCAGAGTGCCCAGCGATCCAGGCACTCAGTCTATATGGGTAAGAGAAAGGAAAGCTTGGTTACCGCTCCAGGTGGCAGCAGACCTTGGCAGCATCCACATGGCCCTGGCTTTAGGAGCATGGAGAATGCAAGAGTTCTGAGGTTAAAGAGGCTTCCACCCAGATTTCAGAAGGCCTGGGAGGCTAGGCAGTGTGCCCCTGAGAGGGCAGTGTGTGAAGCTGTGAGTGTGAAACAAAAGGTGCATGGGAGACCTCAAAGGTTTAGAAAAGCCATGACCATGAATCATCTGAGGAAAGCTGCAAGGAGGGAGCAAAGTGAGCCCAAGAGAGAAACCGTAAGAGCTGCAACCGTTGGAAGTGCCATAGGTGTGGAATCATACATGCCCTTTGGAGCTCACAATGTGGCACAAGTTGCTTCAGATGCTGGATTTTGAACTACAGGACATAATGTTAGCCCTGCTGGATGTTGGACTTACTTTATTCCCAGTGCTCTGTATCCCCCTTTGTACCTTTTGTAATGGTAATGTGTATTTTGTGCCATCGAATATTGAACGTGTTTAACTTTTCATTTGTACAGGGCTTACAGCTAAGAGTTTGCCTTACATCTCAGAGTTGGACTTTTCAGTGCTGATACTGTTAGGATTTTTGCAACTCTTAGAGCTGGACTGAAATGTCTTTTGCATAAAGGGATGTGGCCAGGGGTGGAATGTTATGGTTTGTGTCTGCATGTTCCCATAAATCCTCAAGCAGTTATGGGGTGGGCTTTTAGAGTTAATGACTGATCCATGATCCAATGCTGGGATGATGGGTGTGAGGGCTAACCCAGCCTATGGCAGATAGTTTGCATATGTAAGGGAGAGAAAGAGGCTGCTTGCTGCCATTCTTCCTTTTTGCTCTTGTTTTTGCTGTGCTCTGCCACCATGAACATTTGCCCTCTGCCATGAGCCACTCTGCCTTAGACCAGCCAAGTATGGACTGAAACCTCCACAAATTGTAAGCTAAATAAACCTTTCCTTCCTTCCTTTTGGGCATCAGGTTATTTTGTCTCAGCATCAAGAGAAAAGTAACCAAGACTATAATTTTAAGTGAAAGAGAAGAGACTTACAGGTTAAGCATAAAGTAATTTCTCTTACACAAGAAATTCAAAATATAAATAAATTATGGAGTAAAATAAAAGATAACCGGAAAAAGGTGGATGTGGTAGTGCATGCCTGTAATCCCAGAACTGAGGAGGCTCAGGCAGGAGGATTGTTGTGAGTTCGAGACCAGCCTGGGCTACAAAGTGAGCTCAAGCCCAGGCTGAACTGCACAGTGACCTTGTCCCAAATTGAAAAAAAAAACAAAAACAAAAGCTATCTGGAAACAAGGAGATACATGGTTTACAAAAGGGTTGGTGAGAAGGGGATGGAAGGAGAGGCAGAAAAGGGGAAGAAAAAATCAGTTAAAATGTGTTATGTACATGTACCAACTCTCCATGATCAATATAACCACTACGTACTGCACACATGTACTAATAAAACTTTTTTTAAAAAAAGAATCAGCAATGGGTCAATTAAATAAGAAATTCCCAACTGGGACTAGTTTTCCCTCTTTCTAATCTTCAACCAAGAAAATCCGATGAAAGGTAGTTCAACCCACAGTTCTCAAAGTATGCTGAGGTGTCCTATATGTCTCAGTCACTTCACAGGGGCACTATTGAGCATCTGAAAAATTTTAAGGAAATATAACAATATTCATTATCAGATGCTATATGAACTACCAGTTAGAAATGTTTCTCAGTTTCAACATTAGATCCTGTTAAACTCCTTCTGATAATATCATATCTTTGTAAGGCTGTTTTAACAGTTCCAGTCACAAAGACTAAAGACTTGAGCCTGCTGTGATAGTGCACGCATACTATCCTATTTTTGGAAGCTGAGGAATTAGAGTCATAGTTTAAACCCAACTTGGGAAACTTAGCAAGATCCCATCTCAACATTAAAAAAAAATTAAAAGGCCGGGATGTAGCTGAGCATGAAGACTCTGGATTCAATTCTCAGTACTACAAAAAGGCAAAAAAAAAAAAATAAACAAAAAAGAGGGCTTTTGAAACATCACACTAGCAAATCACAGCAGCATTAAATCACAGTTTAAGGTCCTTAAACTCTATTTGATGTTTCCTGTAGCATTTTTTAACCACAGGGAGCAGTGTTGAATAGAGAAGTGAGTCCCTTCATATTTTCATTACACTGGAGAGATATTTATACAATGTCTACACTATGCCAACCATTTTTTAAACACAAAGGAAACATGAGGGTGGGAGGTGATCTGGACGTGACATCTTTTGAACCCGTGGTTACCAGAGCCCAGCTGACTTGTCAGGAAGAATATTTATTACCCCTCTCTCACAGATCCAAGTTTCCACACACAGCTACGCTCCCCAGATATAATATCCAAATAAGCCCTCGAAGAATACAAGTAAAAACCTGTAAAGGACAGTGCTCAAAATGACATGCCTCCTCCAGTTCAGCTTACCTCACTATTCTGTGTCTATTTTATTTTTTATTTATGCATTAGTGTACCGTTATTATTAGAATCTGAGCACTAAGAAAGCTTAAACCGCTTTTCCTGTTTTTCAGTTTCTCAACTTTGGCATGCCCATATCAGTAATGGTTCCCTCCACTCTTTCTACATTAGCTCTTACTCATTGGCTATACACACTATGCAGATTAATTTCATTTATGTATATGTATATATCCAGGATGCCACTTACACATTCAATTGATTCAGCTGCTACTTGAAACTACGATGCAGCGCATACGCTTTAAACTTCATATGCCAACCACATACAACAATCCCTAACCAGCTATGCTTTTCCCTGGTTTGTGCTCAATTAATGGCATGATCACATACAAAGACAGTAAACAGTTTGGGCCTCAAGCCAAAAATCCAGAATTTATCCCGGATTATTGCCACCTTCAAATTCTATTTCCACAATATCTCAATTCCAGCTCCTTCTCTTCAAGTCTATGTTTATCAAACTAATTCAGGCAGCTGTTTTATTTTGTTGGGCTTCTGCGGTCACCCGACTAACTGGTTTTCCTTCTTCTACTTTATTTTTCACATTCTAACTGGTTTTCCTGCTTTCACATTGAAATCAAACTAACATTCATATACAAAATTTAATCAATCTCCTCCCAACACACATCACTATTTAAAAAATGCCAGTTTCTAATTATTCTTTAGATAATAAAAGTCCCTAACAAATCTGGAAGACTCACATGACCTGTCTCTGGTTATCCAGTATTTTTCAGTATTTTCTATCCCAAATCAAGGCTTCATGACAGCAGAACTTTGAGGTACATTTTTCATACCTATCCAAATAGTAAATAAAAAGATTAGTAAGAGTCACCTCCATGATTCACAAGACTACAGCAACTGCACGTTGGTCATACCTGGAGTAAGGCACAAATTTTAAATTTCTGACCTTCTCGACATTAACTCTGCCTCAATGCTTCCAGAAAATAGGCAAAATAGTGGATCAGAATATAGATAGACCTTAAGTCGGAATAATACTGACTCTTTCAGGTACTAGTTCAGTGATGTGATTAAATTTCTTTGTACGTCAGTGTCTTCAGTTATTAAACAGGAAGCGCGCCTACGCTGTGTATATTCCTGTGTGTGTGTGTGCGTGTCTGTGGAGTGTGCGTGTGTCTGTGTGGTGTGAGAGTCTCTTCCTAGAGGCTGTCACTCCTGTGGCAAAACTTGTCTCCTAATTCAAGGAATCAAAGCTGTCTCTATTTTTGTTCCTTACATTCAGTTTTCTCCTACAGAGCTGATTAAAGAGAACTTATTTCTCCCGCACACATCCACTCTGGTAGTGGCCCTTTTTTTAGTAGTATTTTTAGAGGTCTCACTGAGTAGCTCCCTCTGGGCTCGAATTTGCGATTCTCCTGCTTCAGCCTGCCAAAAACTTTGGAAGTGTAGGCCTAAGTCACCACGTCTAGTTGTTCTTCGGGTCTTACCCAGCCCAAATTGTATGTACCGACCATTCTAATCTCCAGCGCTATTTATAACAGCTCAGCCAGGCTCACTCCCTTCAGACAGGCGGGGCGAGCGCTCGCACTTGCGCAGTAGTGACTCACTGCATCAGGGCGTAGCGCCTTTCTTTAAGCGACTGGGCTTTGTCCTACTCTTTACTCACAATTTTCATCCTTGCGTCTGTCTCTACCAACTTTTGTTTTTAATACTTTCGCCAGTTACCTGGAAGGTGTATCTTGCGTCAGAACCGGCCGCCTCAGTTTCATCTTCCGTCCCAGGAGTCTCCGCGGCGGGGCCGCCCACCGGGGACACCGCCCATCAGTTAGTTGCGCCTTCTCGCGAGGCACCGCCTCTCGCGGTGTTTCCGTGTTCCCAGACTCCTTTGCGCGAGACGCACCCTGTCTCGGGGAGGAGTTACTCCGGGTTCTCCTCTGCGAAATACCGCAGTGGAGCGCGGTCTTCCCAGGTCCCCGTGTAGCTGCTTTTCCGAGGAGGATGACGGCCCCCGAACAGCTACTGCCGCTCTCCAGAGGCGGTCCGAGCTCCGCTTCGCTCTCTCCGCCCCGGGGGGACCGAACCCTGCTTATCCGGCATCTGCCGGCCGAGCTGAGCGCCGAGGAGAAGGAGGACTTGCTGAAGTACTTCGGGGCGCAGGCTGTGCGCGTGCTGTCGGACAAGGGGCGCCTGGTGAGGCCCGGGGCGCGCGGGGAGCTGGGGCCGGGGCGCTGCTGCGGGCTCAGGTCCGTCCGCCCGGGGCCCCGCTGGGCCTTGGCGGGGCCTCGCTTGGGTCCGGGTATCCACGCAGATACGGAACGGCGTTTTTAAACATGCTTAGAAGCTGTGTGAGCGGCTCGTCAGAGAGGGCACAGTCGTAGTCAGTAGTTGGAGTGAACTGGACAGCAAAATATGTACTAAGTGTTTGGCGAAGAGACATTTTCTTAAAGAAGTCCGTACGAAATGCTTTGGGGAATAATACTTAACACTGTTAAAAATTGTTGCGCAGAAATTTACGTTTTATTTTTTGTCGTAAGTGCGGAAGTGTTTGAATAGTTTTCGCTTCATTAACATATTAACGAAGGTGTTACTGCAACTGGTCTGCCCTGGGGCGAGACCGCAGCAACGATTGCTTTCAGGACCGATAGTCAATAGCTAATTTAGCAAAAAGACCGGTTTTGATCAGTTTAACTGTCGCGTATAATGATAAATACAAATAATGATACTCTTTTGGGTTCATTATAAGTATACTCGGTTAGGTCGTCTTGGATCAGGTTAGAGAAAATTGGGGATATATTTATTCCAACAACTTCTATAAATATTGACAAAGATTTATCCGAAAGTAATGTGATTCATTTCCTTTTGACTTTTTGATGGTTTAAAAACTTTCACAATTTAGCTGAGTGCGGTGTCACATGCCTATAATCCCAGCACTTCGGAGGCTGAGGCAGGAGGATCCTAGGCCAGCCTGGGCTACATAATGAATCCAAGGCCAGCCTGGACTAGAGTGAGACCCTGTCTTCAGAAACAAAATTTCGTTTAAAACTAGACTATTCCTATTGAAACTTAATAGAAAAATAAAGTCCAAAGGAAACAAACCTTTGGAGGAATGATTTCTCTGTTGATGAAAATTTTTTTTTTTCTTTCTGAGACACAGTCTCGCTATGCAATTCAGGGTAGCTTTGAGCTCACTTTATAGCCCAGGCTGTTCTCGAACTCTCAAGGATCCTCCTACCTCAGCCTTCCCAGTCCAGTGCTGGGATTACAGGCGTGCACCACCACACCCACCGTGATGAGTATTTTTGTGTATAGTGGAACTTATATAGTGGGGCTATGGTCCATTATATATATTTCATATATTGTGTTTGCATTTGTACACTTTTATATGAAAAGGGTACAGAACTTTCATCTTAAGTCTAAGCCAAAAAATGGCTTAAAGCCACTGAACTGAAATTAGTAATCAAAGTCAGTTTTCTAACTTTCCCATAATTTTATTAATGTGTCAAATCATTTCACTAGTAAAATGTCAGAATTATTTTTTTTATGAGAAATTGAAATTGTATTGGAAGTAATTTGTGCCTGAACTCTGTTTCAGAAACATACAGCCTTTGCCACTTTCCCCAGTGAAAAAGCAGCGATAAAGGTATGGTTTTTTTCTTTTCAATTAAACCTATCAGGAATTTTTAGTTCTTTAACATTGATATAAAAATGGCAGATAATATTAAACTATAACTTTAAAATTTAATGTAATTTTTCATTAAATTTTATTTGTGGCACTGGGGATTGAATCTAGAACTAAATCCCCAGCCCTTTTTATTTTTTATTATTTACTTTAGACAGGGTTTTATCCATTCTGTAAGTTTGCCAGGCTGGGCTCAAACTTACGGTCCTTCTGCCTCCGTTTCTGCATGCAGGGATTGCAGGTGTGTGCCACCGTGCCCAGGTAAAAAACATCATTTTTTTGATTTATTTTTTATTTTTTATTTTATTTAAAAAAAATAAAAGTACAAAAACATATTGACAAACAGACACCAATTAGCATAAAAAATAGTACAATCTTTGTCTAAAAACATCATTTTTTTTTAAGTATTTTTTTTTCCCCCAAAGAGATTGCCTAAGAAACTACATTTGATTTTTCACTTGGAAGAGCCTATCCAGTCTTGATAGTAGCACATGAGAATAGTAGATTAACTGTATAAAGCAAGTTAAAATTGTGATATGTAATTAAAAATAAAAAAGGATGTAACATTAATAACTTACCTTTGTAACTGCTACAAGGCAAGGTATATTGAAAGGCATAAACCCAGGAAATAATTTGAAAAGGGATTAACCTTTGACCTAGACATGTAATATTAAGTTGGATTTTGAACAAAAAACAAGGGAGATATATCTTCTGGTTTTAGGGAAACTAAAGCTGTGTGGGCCGCAAACAGCTGCAGGTAGGACCGGAGCTAGGAGCTGGGGTGGAAATAGGAGTTGAAAGATGGGAACTGTCTAAACTAAGTGGGAAAGAGGTATGGAATGTTGTTTAGTAAATTTTAAAGGCGTGTACTACCTCTGAGTTAGCTAAAAGTATGATCAGACCTGCAAAGAACAACTGCTTGATTTTATAGCATTGATTGAATGTGGAGAAATAGTAGACAGGACGCCCTAAAGGAAAATTGTTTCTTGTCCAAGCAGGAATATGCACTCTGAGAAAAACAGCAAGAAGACTTCTGTGCATATAAAGTGGGTAGAATTTGACTGTGAAGGTTACGGGTTAGTTTATTTTTGGAGTGAGTAGATTACATGGACTAGAGTAGGAGACTATTTGCGAAGCAGGTAATGAGTTCATCTGGTATCTCAACGTGGAAGAATCATTGATGGAAATATTTAGAAAACATTTAAAAATACTGGCAACTGAGGTGAGGTGAAGATTGGAGTGGTGTGAATGGTATGGAAGTTCAAAGGAAAACTGGAAGGAAGCAGTTAAGTATGAGAACTATGAAAGACACAGATGTTAAGAATGTTTTAACCTGTGGTCACACTTTATCCTATGATGACACATATTGAAGATGAATACAGTTCATCAGTTAAGGACTTTTTGCCATGAACCAGTAGAAATAACCCAAATTCTTATCAATAAGGGAGAATGGTTAAGTTACCTTACTTTGTAGCATAGTTTGAGCATCCTCAATCTAAAATGTCAAAATCTGAGATTTTTGAGTTCCATATATTTTCCACAAATGGAAAATTTAATACCTCTTCTTACATAACAGGTCACAGTTAAAATGGAGGCATAGTAAAAAAAAAAAAAAAACTGCATAAAATTACCTTAGACCATGGTTCTAAAGCAGATGAAAGACATAAATAAATTTTATGTTTAGATGTAGATCCCAACCCCAACATATTTTCTGGGCATGTGCAGATTTTCTAAAGTCTGAAGAAATCCAAACTCTGAATTCTGGTCCTGCATATTCCAGAGAAGGGGTACTCAACCTGTATATCCATAGTCTGGATTGCCGGTATCTGAGTGTAATGTCAAGTAGTACTTATTAAAAAATACACACATACACACACACACAAATATATATAGGGAGAGAGAGACAGGCCATACAAAGTACATGAATAAAACTGCAACCATATATGTACATATATGCACAGAAAAATGTATGGTAGAACTATGTACCACAGTAATTTAATATGTCTGAAATATATGCCAGATTGTTTCAACATGTCTTAGATTACAGAAGGCTTTGGAATACTTTTGTAATAATGTGGGGAATTTTTCTTTCCAGACAAAAAGTTTATTTAGAATATGTATAGCCTTTTTTAGATTTTGAAACATTTCAGATTAGGGATCTTTTCTCTATTTTGATGAGAATTTGGATCATTTCTATTATTTCATAGTTAAAAGCCCTTAACTATTTAACTGTGTCTGTCATAAATTACACATAACGTATGATAATGAAAAATACATAGTTTTAAAATCGAGATTAACTTGGAAGACAGGATACAGAACTACACATTGGAATACGAAGTTACTGGCAAATGGTCACACTTTTAGACTGGGGTGTACTTGACCTTAGCGGGAATTGATAAGCTAAAGGAAGAAATGTTAAGAATAAGGATAGGTACCTGAGAGAAGGCAATTAGTTAACATCAAAAATGAAAAGTTGCAATGAAAATAGACATAGGTGACATCCGTCTTATGAGGAAGGAATTCAGCTCATGTGGCCTTCATTTTAGATAATCAAGGATTCACTAAAAAAGTCTAGAGTTAATTTAGGGTCTTAAATTATTGAAGCATTGTAACACTTGTATATAAAGTAAGGGGGCAAATACAGGTACATGCAAATGGTAGCATGAAGTTGTACCTTGGTTAAGGCCTGCAGTTCCATGTGTTCAGAATGATACTGGTGTGAGCTATGTGCAAGATGCTGCTTAGATGTCAGGATATGTCAATACACAAAGATGCCTTCACTGACACGTTCTGAAAAAGGGAGACATTATAAATAATAAACTTAGTTGTTTACTGTTTTAGAAGATGATGCTGTAGTAAGAAAAGTAAAGCAATAGAATAAGGAGCGCTAGTTGGAGATGGGGATTAGGTTATACTCGGAATCATATTTCGCCAGTGATTTCAGAAGTGAAGGGTAAAGGCAGCCCGCTAAGGGGGGCCTGGGAGAAACGCATTTCAGTGAGGAGCAGGCGGAGCAGAGAAATCCCAGAGTGTTCACATGTTATTTTTAAGGAAGTCACTTAGTGGTGCAAACAAAATGAAGTGGAAATCATAGGACTTGAAGTCAAAGGAGTCATGGTGTCCTCATTGTGTAAGTTATGGTAAGGACATTGATTTTACTCTGAGAAAAAAGAGGAGCCACTGGAATATTCTGAGCACGGTCAGAATTTATTTTAAGGGTGATTTTGGTTATGTCGAGAGACTGAAGAAAGGAAAGCGTACAAATGCTAAAAAATCTTGTGAAAGATGATTGTGGTATTTTAGTGCAAAGATGATAATTGCTTGGACCGCAGTTGTGGTGGCAGTGGTAAGCGGTGATCAGATTACAGGCATATTACGGAGGTAGAAACAAAGTGGATTTTTTGATGCTCTGTATTTGGAGTGGAGGAAGAAATGCTAAGGATGATTCTGAAAGTCTTGAGCTGATTTGAAGATTGGAATTATGTCAACTGAAATGGAGGAAGTCTTCATGTAGAGTTAGTTGGGGTTGAGGGAGATAAAAGTGGTTCAATTTCTGAAGTACTAAATTTGAGATTTTCATTTCTTACCCGAGGGATTTATGCATTATTTGGACATTTTGTTGTTGGACTTTAGGGCAGAGTTTGGGCTGAATTTATAAAGTGAGAAGTCAACCAGGCATGGTGGTGCATGCCTATAATCCCAGCACTATGGGAGGGTCATAGAGGAGGTTCACAAGACCCTGCACCTTAGCAATTTAGCAGGACCACTGTCCTAGAATGGATTCAATCCCCAGTGCTACACAAACATTTTTAAAAATTGAGATAAACTTAAAAAATCAGTAGTATAGAGATAGCAGGCAAATTCAAGATATTGGATCAGACCCTGTGGCGCTTACCTCTCCGTTGCGGGACACGGGTTGCTGGCACAGACAGTACCAAAGAAGAAACACTTACTTTGGCTCGGGCTTTCAGAGGTCCCAGTCTGTGGTCAGCTGACTGTTACTGTTTGTGGGCTTGTTGGGGAGGCAGGAACCGCATGGTGGAGCAGAGCTGGTCCCTCCAGGAAGCAGAGAATGAAGGAAAAGGGAAATTTACCCTTCCAGGTTATGCCCACAGTGACCTGCGTCCTCCAGACAGAGCCCCCTCCTCACAGCACACTCGGCTGTGAACTGACTCCTCTGTGGGTCACGACCGGGCGGACAGCAGCCCTGTGATCCAGGCACCTTCCACAAGCCTCCCCTCTGGACACGTGAGCCAAGCCAAAGCAGACCATCGAGTGACTATTTACGAAAGGAAGACCGAGAGTGGAGCTCAGAGCGTCCCAGTGTTGTGCGATTATGAAAAGGCACCGCCAGCGGCTGGGGTGTAAAAATTAGTAAGCCTGGGTGAAAACGAGTAGAAAGAGTTAGGCCTTGAAACAAGTGAATTACGTGTGTCGGGGAAGAGTATCATGTTAAATGTAGTACGATGGAGATTATTAGCTGCGCTGTACGGAGTTTGTAGGTATCTGTGACAGTGAGTTGTTTTAAAGTTACAGACCCAACCAGATGGGAGAAAAGGATTTCAGATAGTGGGTATAGGTAACGTTTAAGCCGTTTCCTGCAAGAATAAAAATGGACGGTGCTAAGTGAGATCTTAGAAGGAGAAGTAAGTTCAGGATAGGAGAAATACTGGTAAGTGTAATCCAGTGGAGGACAGGAAATGAGTTTATGTAAGAATAGCCCTCTGTTCGGAGTAAGGACTTGAGTAGATGAGGGAGTAGAATTTCATACAGTAAGTCAAACAGCTGGATTTGGATTAAGTAGTTAATTTTGAGAACAAATGTATGTGACAGAATATGCATATTCAGACACTGGTGGACAGAGTTATGTCAGGAGTCTGTGATTCGTACCTAGTTTCTTCATGTGTCCCAGACAGCAAGGAGTGAGGCAAACCAAAAGGGGGGGGCAAATACCATGAAGTTAAGGACTAAGCAAAAAGTGTCAAATATTGTCTTAGAGACTAGAAAAAATGGGACTGTGACTGTACTATGTTGTGTGACATCACTGAGAGCCACCCTGAGATTTGTGGTTTAATTTAGTATGAGATGAGGTAAACTTGTTTGTTTTCTGGTATTTTCAGATTTCTAACTTACAAGTAGAGAAGGTAGAGAGTTGGAGTTAACCTGGTTTTTGTTCTGCTAAATTGTACAAAATGTTCTTTGTTAAGGAATGAAGACTTTTTTTTTTTTTTTTTTTTTTTGTGGTACTGGGGATTGAACTTAGCCTGAAGGGAAAGGAGTAAGAGGGCTGGGGATGTGGCTCCGAGGTGGAGCGCTTCAGTAGCACGTGTCAGCCTGCTGGAGGTGGGGCCCAGCTCTACTGGGCTAGTTATTTACTACAATGTAGCTAAGTAAACAAATAGAAACAGATAGGAAACAGCGAAGGAAACGTTTGAAGCATTAAGAACAGCACTAAAAATACATGTAAATTATTATATGTGGTAACTAGCAAATATGTTTGGTATACTTACCAAATTTTCTACTTCTCTTCTAACTGAAGGCATTGACAAGACTCCACCAGCTGAAACTTTTAGGTCATACTTTAGTTGTTGAATTTGCAAAAGAGCAAGATCAAATTCATTCCCCAAGTCCCACCTCAAGCTCTGAAAAAAGGAAAAGGTAAGTAGATAGGTAGGTTTTCCTGCTATTTTAATAATTGTTCTTTATTAAAAAATCAGTTGTATGGTTATTTGTTTTCATGCTAACAGGTAAATAATTTGAAACCGAAATGATATCTTTTTTTATTACATCTAGTATAGTAAAACTATCTGATTTTGCCTCTAATTGTTTGTCAGGAGCCTGAATGTTGATTTAATGTACAGATTTTATAAAATGGGAAGGGAGTGAGGTAAAAACATTCCGCTTTTAATGGAAGGAAAGTAACTACAGGTTCATTAGTCAGTAGCTGAAATGCTTAGGGCCAGAAGGATCTCAGATTTTTTAAAAATACTTGCAGATATATAAGAAATTATAGTAAGGATAGTTCTCAAGTCTAAACATAAAATTATTCTTTATTCATTGTATATATCCCTTATACACATAACTTGGAACTAATTTTATACCAAGTTCTTAGGTTGCCTGTGTTTTTTTGGCTGTGACCTGTTACTTGAGGTCAGGTGTAGAATTTTCCACTTGTGAAATCATTTTAAATCTTAGGAACTTCAGATTTTGTAGTTGTTTGGATTCCAGACTATAGTATAAAGTTCTTTTATTAAAGATAGTAAGATGTCATGAATAGGCATAACCTTTGGGATCAAACGCTAGTATTTGGTTCCCTGGAATTAAATAACTTCCTTATTTGAATCAAAATCTTAAGGGGGAGGGAGACAGAGGTAAGGTCCTAGGCATCTATATGAGTATGAACAAAGATACACATTAAAGAAACTGCAGTACCTCTACATACCATGTAAATTGTAGTTTTATTTTTTTGGTCAGTGAAAATTATTATACTGCCTGACATGGTGATGCATGCCTGTAATCCCAGCACTTGGGAGGCTGAGGCAGGAGGATCATTGCAAGTTCAAAACCAGCCTGGGCTACAAAGTGAACTCAAGGCCAACCTGAACTGTATAGTGAGACCCTACCTCAAAAAGAACAAAACAAAAAAAAAGAGAATTATTATACTGTGTAAGCTTTCCGTGAAAGCAATGGAAATGTGCAGTGCTAGTATAGTAATAAGACAGGAGATACCCATTATTGTCTAATTCTCCTATGCTTATTTTTCATTGAAGTTTTCACTCTTGAAAATGTGACAAAAGTTTTTTTGTATTATTGGAACAGTTTTCATAATAATTTGTCTTTTCTATATTTAATGTTTTTTCTGTGAAAGTTTTCTTCTCTTTCCAAAAATAAGATGAACTTATCTGTGTATTCTAGGTCTGATGACACTGTGGAAGATGATAAAGAAAAGAAAGAATTTGGTTGCTTAACAGTAGAAAACGGAATTGCACCAAACCATGGGTTAGCACTTTGGTTTTCCTGTTGTTTTGATTTTGTTGTTCTAAGGAGATACGTAAAATAAGTTGTGAAAAATATTTTAATATATTACATAATTTTAATATGTTAAACATTCTGAGGTAAGGCTTATCACTAAATTTAGTTGAAAGAAAGCATCTATTAAAATTTTCAGAACTATAAATAAGTTCAGATATGAAACGTTTCCTGTAACACAATCAGAAAGCATACTTCCTCCTAAAAATACTTATTTGGATCTTCAAGAACCAAGGTAAATATAAGAGTACTACACTAGGTCTCCGACGTAGAACATTTAAGTTGTGAACTTTCACAGATACGAATGGACCACACGTTATGAAAATTCGTAGATGTGAACAAATCAGGAAAGTAGCTCACAGTGCTCAGTCAGTCCAGGACGTCTGGAAACAAAAGCAGTGGTGACCCGGAGGGCAGTGCTGGGAAGCCCAAAGCAGCGCACATTGTACATTTGTGTCAAAGGTGTGGAGGAATCACTGTGTCAGACTTAGGAATGAGTCAAACTTACCAATGTTCTCCTAGAACAAAACTCATTTGTAAGTTAGGGACTTGCTGTATATCATTTGGATAGTTCTGTATATTATCAGTTTACTTAAAATGAAACACTGATATTATTAAAATAATAAACATTTAAAAAAATTTTTTTTTTCAGGCTGACTTTTCCTCTCAATTCATGCCTCAAGTATATGTACCCACCACCTTCGAGCACAATCCTAGCAAACATAGTAAATGCTTTAGCAAGTGTGCCTAAGTTCTATGTACAGGTAAATGGAAGAGAACTTATTTTGCTTAATGCATGCATTTGTGTAGATCAATAATTTACTTTCCCCACAGATTCTTGGTTTCTTACAATGATGTTTATCAAACTTATTCCAGACAAGCAGTAAAATATTACACCCTGCTCTCAAGTGTAGGCTTTATAAAATGCAGTTATAAATGGATGCTAATAAGGAGAGGCTTATTTGGGGAATGTAATTTGTGGTGAGTCTTAATTTATAATACATCTTTAATGTAGAGATTTTTAAAGGAAAATACATATTGTACCTGACCCAGCAAATACTTAAAAATTTTGACAGTAACAAGATTAAGTTAGAAAATACAGATGGTGTTTAGTTTCTTTGTACACTGGTACGTAGTCTAATAATAATCAGGAATGGGGATATGAAAGTATTTAGGGTTTTACATTGCAAGAGAACTCATTCTTAAAAATGAGACTAATTATAAACTTGAAGCTCCATTTTAAGCAAACTAACCTTCTGAGATACGGGAGTGCTTTGTTTTCCCTTGTCTTGGGATTATAAAGGCAAGTGAAGTGCCTTTCTTTGTATTAAACAAATCAATAATGTTGCTGCAAAATTTTTTTATTACATGTAAAATGGAAGTTAAGTCATATTATGTGATTTTTAAATGTCATATAATTTTTAAGGTGCTTCATCTTATGAATAAAATGAATTTGCCCACTCCTTTTGGACCAGTTACTGCACCACCTCCCTTGGTAAGAACACTCTTCAAATTTTTAAGAGTCAAAATTTCTGAGTGGAGTTATTGATAAATTATGCAAGTGTAGGAACCTTTGCTACACACTGAAAATAAGGACAGCACATAAAGTAAATATGCCATTCACAATAAAGCTGAGCACTGAAAGAATAGGAAATCTAGAATATGAAACAAATGATTTTGGTTATAGATGCCAAAGTTTCTTCCAGTGTTCATTTCTTTGACCAGGACATTGTATCACCCTTTTAAGTTAATTACATTTAAATAAATTATCAAAAACTCCATTGTTTCAGTTATATTGTAAGTAGAGCTTCATTTGAAAAAGACAAACTTGCTAATATTTTTATTAGAGTTTATTGTGCAAATCTTGCTCTTCAAAGCGTTTTCAGTATTAACATACAAATAGAAGAGAATTTGATGTGACGTTGGGTGCTTTCTACTATATGTATTTCATAATTTTTCTTTATATGTCATATACCTTCAAAGATTTTTACATTACAGAGTTATTAAGGTTAGGCTAGGTGCTGCAAACATAAATTCTTAAGTCTTTCAGCACAGTAAGAGTTATTTCTCAGGCATGTCACTTCAAATTCAGTAATAGACCAGAAGGATTTTCTGCTCTACTGGTCACTCAAAACACCTGATGTATCTGTATGTCTTCACACCCCCGCCCCACCAGGTATCAAACTCAGGACCTTGTGCTTGCCAAGCAGACACTTATTCCACTGAGCTATATCCCCAGCCCCTGTACTCTTATTTCATTGGTTAAAATTTAGTGAAGTGTAACTGAAAGGGAAGTTTGCAAATTGTACTTTACCTGAGGGGCAGAGAAGACAAATTTTGTGATCGGCTAGTCATCTACCACAGTAGATTTTCCTGAATGTGTATTGAATGTATTGAAGAATAAGAATATCCTGCAGTACTGGGAAACAAAAATCAAGTACTTAAATGGAAACAATTTGTCAATTCTATAAAAGTCACAGGGCTTTTGTCTTTTATGTAGTATGAAGACTATATACCGTTGCATGTGCCTCTCCCACCTGCATCGCCTCAGCCCCCTGAGGAGCCTCCTTTGCCGGATGAGGATGAGGAATTGTCTAGTAAGGAGTCAGAGTATGAAAGCAGTGATGAGGAGGACCGGCAGAGGTTTGTAATAGGAAGCAGTTGGTTGTACTTCAAGGAACATAATGTGCGAGACTGTCTTTCTCTTCCTATATATTTCATATAATTCTTCAAAATTTGTAGTCATAGAATTTATTTTCAGTTGCCTCAACTCCTCAAGCTTATATGATAACTAGATTAAGACCTGAGAAGGGATACTAACCAAACCTAAAGGGAAATCTTTAATTATGCATAAGTTTTTAGATCAGTGAATTTGGTCTTATAAAATATAGCTGAGTTATATATGAATTTCACATTTGCAAATTTGACTGCTTGATCAATTTATTTATAGCCCCCAGATCAATACTTGCTGTG
Source organism: Dinomys branickii (assembly GCA_004027595.1). NCBI lineage: Eukaryota > Metazoa > Chordata > Mammalia > Rodentia > Dinomyidae > Dinomys > Dinomys branickii. Next base: position 78,046 of record PVLD010005893.1, on the reverse strand, counting down.
CTTTGACAGTATCTTTTGGGGATAGGTATGTGCAGTATGTTGAAACCTTTACTCACCTATTTCACGCGTTACCAGATAGCTTCAAACAGTGACAAAGTTAACATTCCATCATTATAACAAAGTACTTGAATCACTCAGAAAGAGAAAAGGTTTGTTTTATCTCCCAGTTTTAAAAGTTCCAGTCCATAATTAATTGCTTAGGGCCTGTGGTGAAAGCACAACAGAACATATGATACACAAAACTGCTCAGGGCTGGGGATGTAGCTCAGCGGCTTAAGCGCCTGCCTGGCAAGTGCAAGGTCCTGAGTTCAATTGCTAGTACCAAAAAAAAAAAAAAATACAAAACTGTTCACCATGTGCCTAGGAACAAAAGAGAAGAGACCACAGTTCCACAGTCACGTGGGAGGGCCTGTCCCTTTCCTGAACTGAGGGCTTCTCACTAGGTCCTGCCTCCTAAAATTTCTACCAGCCCCTCGTAGTGCCGCCCTGAAAGCTAAGCTTTGATACATGGGCTCTGTGGAACATTCCAGGTCCAAGCTATAGCAGCGGCCCTTTGCCCTTTCATTTCAGTATCACGCTGCACAAGTGTTTTTATGGTTTATCTCATGTCTTTGCATTTTTTAGTTCTGTGTTGGTGATTTTGCTGATCAAAGTGGCCCTGAAAGTGTTGTGTTGTCTAGTGTAAAATCAAAAAGGGGGTGTGGCTTACAGGGAAAAGACAACATGTATTAGATAAACTAATACCAGGCAATGATTTCATTGGTGAGTGAGATCAGTGTTACATAATCGACAATGTGTATTAAGTGTCCTTAAACTGACGTAAAATGGTGATGTAGAGTGATCATTTGATGAAATGCAAGCAGAGCATTGCAGGAGCTTAACCTTGAAGTCCTAGGAACGGTGTTTCATTATTCACTGATACAGTGTAAGTGGTAACCTTATAACGCACATCTATTACACATAACATCAATTATATGAATATTTGGACAGGTTATTTCCCTAGAGTATATTAATTCCAAAGACTCTAACAAAGGGTAGTAAGTTGTTAATAATACTCAGGAACAGAAGCTACAGCCTAGCTTAAAATGGGAATTGCCTAGCATTTCTGTGTAAATAATAAATAGGTTTGATTTTGTGAGCCAAGTTATCTTTGATCTTTGTCTTAACTATTAGTCAGCTCTTTAGTTTTGTTTTCGTGATTCTGGGAATTGAACCGAGGCCTTTGCACTGAGCTATACTCCCAGCCCTTTCTATTTTGAGACAGGATCTCACTACATTGCCCAGGTCTCTGCCTCAGCCTTCCATTTAACTGGGATTTTAAGTGCCACTACTAGGAGAGAAGCCATGGTACCTAATGCAAAGGTGTGGCTGTTCGAGCCAAACTTTACAAGAAGAGGCATCTGTCTGCATTTGGTCCTGGGGCAGTAGTTTGCCAGCCCCTGACTTATACAAGTGATACGGGCAAGTGGTGGAAATCTTAGGTAACAGTAAACAGAAGTCAGATGTAAAAGGAATGGTTGACATTAGCACTAAAGCAGAGACTTCGGGGAGTATCTGCACATAGCAATTTGGGGATTACTGAGTCATAGTCTGCCTAACTAGTGATTTAATACATGTTCTATTTCTGTGGCAAGGCTTAAAGTGTAGATGGATATAAACTACAAAATGGAAATTAATGGCTGTCTTGAATAGACATTTAGCAAAACTGTCAACCTATGTAGACAGAACTTTTAACTCTTTGGTAAAAGAGATACTAAAATGTGGTACAGTCCCACGTTCAAGTCTGACTTAAGCAGCCTAGTGACTTAGGGAAACTTTATCTCAAAGTAAGAAAGGAGAGGGGGCTGGGAATATAGCTCACTGTAAGGGCCCAGTACCAAAATAATAATGACAATAATTTTACCATGTTGATAAGGTCTTTTGGCTCTTTGTCAAGAAAAGAATAATGAAGTTCAGAGAGATTATATTAGTGTTTCATTTCAGTTTTTGGCCTTAAGCTCAAGTGTTTTATTTGGCTGACAAAGTTTACAGTAAAAATGTATTTTAAAAAATTGATAAGTTGTAATTTAATTCTTCTCTTAGAGTGATATATAAGTAGAGTAAGGCAATTTAGAATGTGCAGTTCTGTCAGGTTGAGAATCTGCATAATGGCTTGGAAGTTATCCTTATGCCATCATATTTTCCACGTTAGATAACTAAATCTTGTGATAATTTATTTTATATACCTAAATAAAAATGTAAGCTTAACAGAAGGTATCAAAGTAACCATGCTTTTAAGTAAGGGATCTTGTTTACTTTTCCTCTCCCCAACATAGAATGACCAAACTAATGGAACTAGCAAATCTGCAGCCCAAAAGACCGAAGATGACAAAGCAGCGCCACGTGAGAAAAAAACAAAAAATAAAGGATATGTTAAATGTATCTTCATCTGCTTCACATAGGTAATCGCACTTAAAATTATTAAGTGAGGGTTGTCTTCATGTGCTTTGTGTATTTGGTTAACTCACATTAGTACTTGGTATCTGCTTGCTTGGTTCATCATTGGCTTCCTGTTTGCCAAATCCAAAAGTATTCATAATTCAGTTTCCCAGAATTGGATTAATACTGAGTATCCCGGGTCTCAAAATCTTCTACCATTGATTTTATATTACTATCTTTTTATATCCCTTATGTACTGCCTTTTGCTGTTAATCACTTTAACTTCATTCAGCTTTTCTGTAAGTCATGCTTCCCTTTAAAATTGTAATTAATGTTATAAGAGGAGTTTTAAAACTTTTTTCCATTTTCAAAGGAATAGATTCTTAATCTTAAGTGGAAATGATATGATGCATAAATAATACGCCCATCTGTGTCTTGATACTGTAGTCTCAGGCTTTTAATCTCTAGCAATAGATTAAAATGATAGAAACAAGTAATGAACAATAAATAGTAATGAACAATGAGCAAGGTTAACAACAGAAACAAATATGAGTCGTGAAATTCTCTAGTAGCTACATTAAACAAGAAAAACGAATGAAATTAATACTGATGTTATCCAGAATAAAATTGTAGAATCTGTATAAGAAATTGGTATTTTACATTCTTATATAAAATCACTAACAGCTAGTGACTATTAGCAATTTATTACATAGTGTATACAGTGCATTGCAAACGTATAGTAACAGGTGAACTTTTTTTTCCCATATTGGTATATATCCTGGGGTCTAATATCAGCACTTAAGTCCTTTCTTTCAGGTGATTTATGCAAGTTAACATCTTTTAGCTCTAGTCACCTCCAATGTAAGCTGGGAATTAAATAGCTCATACTAGCACATTTGTTAGTTTGTTGAAATGTCAAATCTAGGTTACTTTGTGCAGTGCTTGTAGTGTAGGAAATATTTATTAGTATGAACTTTTTAAATTTAAATTTGTAACCAGGTTTTCAGAATTCTGTTTCCAGTCATAAACTCATGCTATGATTTTTTTTCAATAGCAGTTTACATCCTGTGCTATTACCTTCAGATGTATTTGAGCAACCACAACCTGTAGGCAATAAAAGAATTGAATTCCATATATCTACTGATGTGCCAAATGTATTTAATAAAGATTTACAGAAAGAACATAATTATGAGGAAAAAAATTGTGGTAAGAATATTTTAATTCTTTCTTGTGCTAATCAATTTTATGTGTTAGAATTAATTTTTTTCTTTGATACCAGGAATTGAACTGAGGACCTTGTGCTTGCAAGGAAGTATATATATATATATATATCAAAACAGAATCATACAAAGAAAAATTTTTACCAAGTGAATTCCTTAGGGCTGTCTTCTTTCCTGCTCCTTCGCGATAACCAGTGTTAATAGTTGGCAGGTTGTGTGCACGTGCATGCATGTGTGCCTGCACCCTGCGAGACCTTATCCTGGGTGTTAACTTGGTGTTGCTGTAACAAAATGCATCAGATAATCAACTAAGGGAGAGGCGAAGTTGGTTTTGGCTGTTTGGGGTTGTTGCTCCATGTGGATGTAGACCTATAGATTTTGGGCTTGTCTTGAGGCAGCAAGCACATCATGGGGGTGTGGGCGTGTGGTAGAGGAAGCTGCCCACTTCAGGAGAGGTGCCAAGCAGAGGCAGAGCAGGAGCAAGAGACTGGTGCTCCACAGTACCTCTCAGGAGCATCCTCCCAGACGTGGGGACTTACCCCTTAGGCCCAGCTTTTCAAATTTCGCCCACTTCTCAATATCATGGGCTAGGGACCAAACGGGTCTTTGAGAATGTGTGAGATCCAAACTGAACTATCCTGTACATGTAAAACCATATTGTTCTTCTTTTTGAAATGAACATTATTTATAACAGTCATCATTCCCTTGGAAATCAGTTATTGAAAGTTTGTTATATCACAGATTGTGCGCATAAGTCACATTTTCATGTTTTAGAGTTTAGGCTGGGGTGGTAGTGTACTGTATCAGAAAATGAAAGCACTAGTTTATGGCTATGTAATAGTCCATGGTGTAGCAATCCTTAATCATATCTTTATCCTGCCATTTTTTCATAATTTTCACTTTTTTACTATTGTAGAAAATACGGGATTATACATCTTTTATAATGTATCTGAGTACTTGTATGAATATAGGATCGAATTCTAGTAAATGTTGTAAATGAAGTGAGTGAAAAAGTGTAACATTTTAATTTCTATCTCTGCTGGTTGGTGTGAATACATTTCTTTCTCAGACAGCATAAGTTATCTATAACTGGTCCGTAAAATTGCACAAATTTACAGGATATAGGTTCTTTTTTTTAAGTTTGATTTATAGAAGACTTTATAGCATTGTGAGAGGGGGCAGTCATCACATTTTGTATCACTGTCAAAAGTACTGATGTTGCAGTGTAACAGTGGAAGCATTTGGGGTTTTTTGTTATTGGTGTTTTTAGGTAACAGAAGTTTTATGTGTACAGTGTCTTTTTTGCATTGTGAAGAAGTTTTTATAATCCATAATATGTCATGTTCTTAGCTTCATTTTCCAACCTGTCTCTTTAGGATCTATTTGTTTTTATTTTTTGTTTTTGCTTAGGTAGTATGGCTAGAATATTTCTACTAAACATTTAACATACTTCCAAATATTCTCTTTGAAGCCAGTTTGATTCTTACTGGTACTGATTGATATTTATGAGTAAAAGTCTGTATGTTGTATTTGAAGTTAAAAATTTGAAGCTTTAAATGTGTAAGTACTTGTTATTCTTTTAGCTTTAAAGTTACTACCTTTTTTCTGGGTGGAGTGGGAGGTTAATATATTTTTTTTAGTATCCCCAAATGGAAATGTCATACTTACGGTGTTTATATGTAGATGTTAATCTTCTGATTTGTATATGGAAATCTTAGTTTTTTCAGTATTTTTGAGAAGATTGGAAATTGTTTCACAGTGTTCTGGGGTAGCATTATTAAGTCTTCATAACCATTGAATGAATCTAGGTGTTTCTATCCCATTCGCAGAGTACCATTGTTAATTATGTAAGGTATTTAATTGATTACAAATTTCCTTTTGTTCATACAATTTTTAAAATTTCAGAGTGGGAAAGAGCAGTTTGAGTCTCTATATCACTGTGCCCCCTTCCAGTTATTTGAGTTTTTCTGTTCCCTCTGTTTATTAAATCTGTCTATGCCTCAAAAAAAAAGACAAAAATAAGCAGGGTAGGTAAAGTAGTAAGTGAAGTAGGTAAAAAAATCAGAGTAGGTAAAATACCACCAAACATTTTTGTCATATATTAAACAGAACATGCTCAAACTGAATTCATTTTCTTTTCTCTTTATAGACCCTCTCAAAAGCACCATAAAGCAACTGGTTGGCTCTTCAGCACTTGTAAATAACTGTTTCCATGCTGTAGTAACAGAACAAATAGTTATGACAGAAACTGTGTAGCCTATAAAGCCTGGCATATTTACTATTTGAATCTTTATAGAAAAGATTTACTTATGCCTGTTTAAAAACTTGAGAGTCAGCAAAGAATTTGAAAACCAAAAATAATAATAATAATAATAATAATAATAATAATAATAACATTGTTAAATTAAAAGTAGGAAAAAAGGAACCTGAAAACTGTTTTGGAGAGATTTTTAACAACTAATGTTAATATTAAACTCTTAGATATATCTGCTGTTGAAGTTGAGGCATCCAATATAGGATTTGGAAAAATCTTCCCCAAACCTAATTTGAGCATCACAGAAGAGACTAAAGAAGACTCTGACGAAATGCCCTCAGAATGCATTTCTCGAAGGGAGCTGGAAAAAGGGAGAATTTCTAGAGAAGGTAATGTCATGAAATAAACCAGCACATGGTCTGTTTTACATTTGTTTAAATCTGTAGAAGCAGAATATCTGTTCATGGCATGTACTTGAAGGCACACACTGTAAAATATTTTTCTAGTTAATAGTATTTGTTACCACTTCTTTGTTTTTCAAAACACATGTTTCATCTGGGTAATTTTTTGTTTTTATTCAATGTTTACAGCCTATATCTGTGAAAGTTTTTTGTTTTCTATAACTTCACATGGTATGTAAAACAAACAAAGTTGCTAAAAGCTTTAAAACTCCAAATCTGAGTTTATCTCAAATGCAGTAGTTTATAGAACATCAAAATACTGTATTTCAGATGTATACAAAATGATACTAAAAAATGATTAAAAATGAATGTTTTAGGATTTTATATCTTAAAAGAATAAATTTGTTACTTCTATAGGATTTTTATTGTTTTAATACATGTTAGGGAAATGTGCAGGTCCTTGGTGTATGTATTTTTTATCATAATGATTTTTATTGCATTTTTTTTTAAAGTTGGTAAAAGTGTTTTAATTGTATATCCTTGTTTTGTCTCTCCTAAAATGAGAAATGGAAACACTTTCAGTTTTCAGAAGTTATGAACCTGGTGAACCCAACTGTAGAATTTATGTAAAGAATTTAGCCAGGCACGTTCAAGAAAAAGTAAGTTGAACATTTTAAATTGTTTGTATTTTACCTTGTTTTCCACTGGCTTCTTTATTTACCTTTTTGTTATTGAAATTCTAGGACCTTAAATTCATTTTTGGACGATATGTTGACTTTTCATCAGAAACACAACGGATCATGTAAGTGGCAGTCCTAACCTCAAATTGTTTGTGTCTGTTACGAATTTACCACGTTTTATTATGGCACTGCTTTTTCTAGCTGAAAATGACATGAAGAGGTTAGTCTATTCTTTTGCCTGAATATTAGACATCTAGAATAGGAGTTGCGCAACTTGTGTAAATGGGCAGATAAGAAAATTTTAGTATTTCATTGTAGGCCATATTACGTGTATTGCAGCTACTTAGTTTCTTGTAGTTACAGCATGAAAGCAGCTGTAAACTCTATGTAAATGAATATTCACATTTGTATTACAGTGCATCTTGCAAACATAGGTCTTGAGAGTATTCTGGCCCTAGTCTTCATCCTAAAGCAGTGATAGCAAACCTTTTCAGAGTTTTCAGTGATAGCAAACAACCCACTGCAGTGTGCATGCCATAGATAGACCACCACTGCCCTAAGCTTTAACATTATATAGAAGTATCAGCTGATGTCCTAGTTAATTTTTCTCACTGTTGAGAAAAAATGTCCAGCACCCAAAGTTAAAAGAGAAAAGGTTTGTTTAGCTCAGTTTGTACAGGTTTCAGTTTGTAGTTGGCTGGCTCCAAGGCAGGGTGGTGTGGCAGAGGGACTTCATAGAAGAGAAACAGGTCATGTCTACCAAAAGCAGCAAAGCAGTGAGGTAGCAAAAAAGCAGCAACAGCCCTCTTTCTGTCCCTTAATATTCCACCTAGGCTACCCACCCTTAGGCTGAGTAGTACTCATATCCAGGATAGGGCACTTCTAATCTCAGCATCATGCATTTAATCACAGTATCACACATTTTAATCCCCGAATCACACATCCTAGAACTGGCTACCTCTGTAAAGCCCTACCCTGTGACCACATGAGGCTTTGGAGGGACATCTAGATAGAAGCCATAATACATGGAGCATTTGATAAAACAGCTTCCTTCCTACGCACGTGTCCTGAGAGCCTAGCTTTTTAGGTTAGGTAACAACTCATGAGTTTGTATTTCTAGAAAACTCTTGAGTGATTCTGGTGCTGCTAGTTGTAAGATTGCACTTGAAAACATTGTTTTAATGATTCATTCAAGAATATGTGTATATACTAATCAGGCAATTTTGTATTTGTACCTTGAGAAATTCTCATCTCTTAACTGGGTTGCACTAAGCAAAGCTCCCAGTTCTATGAAAGTGGAATACCAGGGTTGTCTTCCATAAATGACAGAACTTCATTGGTTTGAAATCCCATATTAGTTAATTCCAAAGTGAGAAAGACTATTGGCCATATAATTAAAATTAAAGTGAAGTAAAAAACATAAAGTGAAAAGCCTTGATGGAGATAAAATAGAAATGACTTTAAGTAGTTAACTTTTAACTGAAACCACTGCCTTTAAAAGAGTACCTGGTCTGTGTATCTCTTTAGATAGCTGTGTATAGGTAGCACCGTATCTTAAAATTCCCCATTCTGTTCCACAGCAGTTGTCTCTTCTTATCAAGATACAAGAAGCTTATTTTTCTGCCAATGGAAAATATCTGTTCTGTGGTTGCTAGTCATAATTATAAGAAAAAAAGTATATAAATGCATATGAATATCTTTGTAAACATTTTTTCTCTTTCCAGTATTGCCTTTAATTAGAATTTGAGGTAAAAAACTAATTCTGTTTGGCTTGATGGTGAAGGTCTGTAGTGATATCACTCTGGTAGGCTGAAGCAAGAGGATCACAACTTCAACTGCATCCTGTACAGCTTAATGATTAGCAAGAGCATGTCTCAAAAATAAAAAGTTTAACAGGGGCCGGGGATGTAGCTCAGCATAAAGGCCATGGGTTCAGTCCCAGTCCTGAGAGAAAAAAATCTATATTGAGAAATATTAATGTAGAATATATTGATATCCAAATGGTAAATTGTTGCCTATGAGACCAGTCATACTACTTTTTAACATTTCATTTTTAAAATTAATTTTTTTGTGTTTTATATTCTTTTGCCATCCTAACTGTAGGCCATACTTATGTTGTAAATTACAATTTCATTTTGCTAAGTAGATTTAAATACAATTTTCTCTCAGAATTGTTGAAAATGCGTATCCTATAGAATAGCAGAACACTACTAGGAAGAAAGTCTTTGGCTTTAGCCATCTGGTTTGAAGAGTCATTGTCTAGGTATCATGTAAGGTTCCTTCCAACCCCGAAATCTGTAATTGCTTATATAATATATAACTGCTAATACAATTCTTGTCAGCTATCTATTTTTGATGATGATTTTTTCTGTCACTAGAGCAGATAGTATAGAATTGACTATATGAAACTTTAAAAATGGGTATGAAATAAAACTTACATTTCCTTTGCTAGGGAGTAGTTCAGTAGTAGAAGTATTGCCTACCATGTGCAAGGCCATGGATTCAGTCTCCAGAAAATTGAAAAAATGTTTGCTTTTAACTTTATCCTACTAATGTAATTTTTAAAATTATGAACATGTATAATAAAAAGTAGAAAATGAACACATGAAACTCATACTACCTGCTTATAGAAAGAACTGAATTTTAGAAAGCCTGGGTCATTGTAGTCAGTTTCACTTTGAAGTAGCAAAATTAAATTGTCAACACATTTTCATTCATTATAGTGAAGTTGTTTGAATTGAAACCACTCTTTCTCCCCATGTAGGTTTGATATACGCTTGATGAAAGAAGGTCGCATGAAAGGACAAGCTTTCATAGGACTTCCCAATGAAAAAGCAGCAGCAAAAGCCTTGAAGGAAGCTAATGGATATGTTCTTTTTGGAAAACCCATGGTGGTTGTATCCTTTAAATGAGCTTGTCCTGAATGGTATAGTTTGTAAGAGAAGGTGTCGTAAACTAATCCTCATGCTTCCTCCGCAACTGGAATTCTAGGTTTAGTTACAGTGAAATATGCGTTACAGTGAAATTTAGCAATGTAGTTACAGTGAAACATGTGTTAGTTGAGTCAGATGACAATCTTTCATAGATTTTCATTGGAAGATAAAGGCAATTCAAAAGTGAGAGGTTATTGAATTTGAACCATATCTAAACATTTCATTTATGAAACCCAAAAGTACATCCTCATGCTAAACCTAAGAGATTATGGTATCTAGGAATAGATTTAGTAATGTAATTGATTGTAGTTTTATGACCTTTATTATAATTCACAGTTCTGCTTGTGAATTTTAAAACCAGATTATAATTAACCATCTTATTTTAGTAGTTGTAATTTATAAACTAGTAATCAACAAGAAAGGTAAAGGTGTAAATGTCTTAAGTATTTAAAAAAAAAAAAAAAAAGAAAGGTTAATATTTATTTCTGTTCCACATCATGACCAGCAGGCAGGAAGTAGTCAGACTACATTTAAAAAGTATATTCCTTCTCCATATTAGAACATTTTTGACAATTAGAAAAATAATTTATTTTCATGTTCATGAATAAAACCTTAATTTTAAAATATTAGCAATTTGCTCGATCTGCCAGGCCAAAGCAAGATTCTAAAGAAGGAAAAAGAAAGTGTTAAAAACCAGTAAAGGTAAGTATGGACAAGACACGGTAAAAAGACAATACTATATTTTTTTAATGTAAAATTAAGCAAGGGTAAAAGTCTGATAGACTAATGATTTAGATATGTAAAGAATTTTTAGATCAATGTTTAAAATTAATTTCCATTAAACTTCAAAGTTATAACTACAGAATAAAGTTCATTTGTGCATTAAAAATTACTATATAAGGAGAATGTGTCTTTAATTTTTCTACCTAAAGAAGATGGTTTTAAACTTTGGCACTTGGAAGAGCTTGATAAAATAAATTGCTAAGCTTTCCTCTCCCACCAGGGAGATTTTCATTCAGTAAGTGAAGTCAGAAACTAGTAGTTGCAGTTATCATGCAGCTGAGGGATTTCTCAGCACGCAGTACTTTCCTAAAAGAACAAAATATCTGGCATGCCAGGATAAGTTGGTCACCCTGGTGGCACCTCAGCCTTTACATACCAAAGAACTGATAGGTAATAATGGGTCAACTGGTCTAGGAACCATATTTTAAAATTTAAAACTCTTAGGCAAAACAGTTAAGGATTTGTAGCTCTCCAAATTGTATAGTGCTGAATATATAAAATTAATTTTTAACACACTTTAAAATGACATGTTTATGTGGAGTTGAATCTTTTGTCTCTGGAACAAATAATTTTAATACTTAAGTAATTTAATGGTTCAAAATTGCAGAATTAAGCATTTTAGATTCTAAAGTTTATATTAAGAAATAGGTGAAAATGTATTCATTTTTTCTACCTTTGTAAACTAAAAGAACATGAAGTTTTTAAAGTTAATACTGTTTAGCAAATATTAAATAAGAAAATTTTGCTTAAATGTTTAATCTCTTTGAGATGCTTTTAATATTTACATTTTGTTTTAAATTATCTGTAGTGATATACTCAGAAGTCCATAAATACCTTGGAGGAAAATTGAGTATTTTAAGTATATACTTAAAAAAGTCATTTCTTTGTAAATCTAATGCTGAAAAATAAGCAAAAATTTAAACTGCGTTCTACTGTTCTTCTTTAGAAGCATTCCTGCGTACATACTGCTGTAATACTGTCATGCAAAATGTATCCTTTCTTGTTGTATCCTTTTTGGGGCAGTGTTCTTGTTTTGTTTCCTAGAAATGTTTTGTCCCTGTTCTAGCCATTGGTCTAGGATAAAAACTAATTTTTACACTTTGTACAAATGAAATGTTTCTAAAACTGTGTAGCTTGAAAGAAACTTACCAGTTTTTTTAGATATGTTGTTGAATTTTATTTGCTGTCATTTAGGTTATAGTTTTTCCAGGGAAAGTTAGTGAATCAGGTCAACTTTCTCAGAGAATGTGTGCATTTGCTTTAACAGAGTGTAGTTTGCATTTCTATTTATGTATTTGTTAACTTAATTCAGTAACATATGGCTTCTGTTTTAAGATATAGCTGATTTACACATTCCATGTAACATGATTGGGAAAACAGATTATTTTCTTTAAAAAAGTACATGTATTGAAAATTAAAATCATTTTATATATAAATCCCCAATTAAGTAGCAGACCTCACATTTGATGTCCCACTGAAATTTCCATTAACATAGATAGCAAATAAAATTTTTTACAGAAACAAAAAAAAAGGGTAAGAAAAAGAGTAATGAGGTAAAGATAACGCTGACTTAGGGTAGCTCAATGATGTGAAAAGAAATGATTCTGGTAAGAATATAAGGATAGTGATTCCCAGGCTTATTAACCCGAATTATCTATAACAGTTCTTCTCAAACTTGGCGGCATATTGGAATAACCTGGGAACTTTAAAAAATAATAAACAAAGATTAAAACACATTGTTAGGTTCCTTTCACAGAGAATAGGTACTATATTGTATTGGTTTGGAATGTGGCTTGGATTTTACAATTTTTCAAACTTCATGTGATTCTAATGTGCACTCAAAGTGGAGAACCACCAACAAAGTGTTTTTATTTATACAGATTCCTAGGCGAATCCTAAGAGTAATGGAGTCTCTGAGGATGGGGACCAAGAATCTAATCTGAAAAAGCTTCTGTAGTAATTTAAGGACTACCAGTTTGGATACTATACTGTTAAAGTAAAATGGTTAGAATAATCTTTATCACCTAAACTGAAAAGTTCTTATAGATACAGGAATAGAGTTTTTGATAAGCGCAATTAAAATGTTTTATGCTTTCATGTTACAAATTAGTTCCCATTTAAAGCATTTATATAATTAAATTCATGCTGACATGATTCACTAATTTTCTAAATATAATTATTTTAGCTTCAGGTATTTTCAAACTGATAAACTATAATAATGATTATTTTTAATAAACTTTTGTGGTATTTTAGGTTCCTCTTCAATTCCGTGTCTCTCAAGTTCTTTCCAACTTTGAGAAGAAGTTCAGTACCTGGACTATGGAACTGTGGGTAACAGCTTTAAAAGTATATTTAAAAATCAAGTCAATATCCATTTAAAGCAATTTATTGGAGATATATTACCACTTTTACAATGATGTGCCTCATATATAATAAATTATTTTCTTCCTGACAAAATAGTACTTGTACTTTTTTTAGTTTTAACGATAGTAAAAAGGTAGATACAAAACTTCAAAAACAAGATGATACAAAATTAACAGTGGTTGTTACAATGCATATTGTTGCCTTCAGATTAGTTGTTCAGATTATAAGATATAAGCATGCAAAACTGGCCAACAGAATTTAAGCATTAACTGTTCCTTTCAATAAACCAATAGACATTAGCAGTACAATTGTCTCAGCTATCCTTTATATATATATATTTTCCCCTTTTTTTCTTTTCTCCTTTCCCTCATCCCAGTTGTTTTTTCCCTTTGAGCAATTTCTTTCCCTTTCACAATATCTATGCACCTTTTGTGTCTTATTTATTCTTTCAGTTTCTCACACTAATGAGACAATATGATGTTTACACATGTGGGTCTGATTTATTTATGAGTGTGGTCTCTAGTTGCTTCCACTTACCTATAAAAGCCTCAAGTTTATCTTTCTTTATAGCTGAGTAATACTCCATTTTTTAAGCATACCACATCTTTTTTATCCACTCTTCAGTTGACAGTATTTGGGTTGTTTCCAAGATTTGGCTATGAGAAATTGTACTACTGTAAACATGGGTGCACATATATCACTGTGGTATGATGTTTTTAATTCTGGGAAGATACCCAGAAGACAAACAGCTGTGTGGAATGGGACCTCTAACCCTAGTTTTTTGAGAAATATCCACACTGACTTCCATGGCCGTTCTACCAGTCTGCACTCCCATGAACAGTGGAGAAAGGGTTCCTTTTTCCCCTCAACCTCAACAATTGTTACTGGTTGATTTTTTGATGATAGCCATTCTTTCTGGGGTGAGATAAAATCTCACTGTTGTTTTCATTGGCATTTCTTGGATGACCAATGATGATGATATTTTTCATGTTTATTTGACATTTGTATTTCTCCATCTCACAATGTTTATTCATCTCAGATGCCCATTTTTGGATTGGGTCTGTGAATTTGGGGGAGTGCTCTAGATATAACTTCCTTTGTCTAAGGGACAGTTGGCTAAAATTTTTTCCCAATGTTTGGGTTTTTATTTTTACTCTGTTGGTGATTTCTTTTGATGTCCAAAACCTTTTTAATGAGATCCCAGTTGTTGATTTTGAAGTATTTCCTGTGCAGTTTGGTTTTGTTCAGTAACTCTGCCTACCCTTACGTTGTCAAGATACGTATCTACTTTCTTTTCCAGTAGATTTAGTGTTTCTGTTTTCATACATAGATCTTTGATCCATTTTGACTTTAGTGCACAGTGATAGACATGGGTCTTGCTTTAGTCTTCAGCATGTAGAAAGCCAGTTTTTCCAGTATCATTTGTAAAGGCTATCTTTGTTCCAGTCAACATGTTTGACCCCTTTATCAATGATAAAGTGGCTGAGTATGTTTGTTGTTGTTTCTGCATGTTCTAATCTGTTCCATTGATCATCAGGTCTGGTTTTTTGCCAGTACCATGCTGATTTTATCACAGTAGCTTTGTAGTATAATTTCAAGTTAGGGATTGTGATGCTTCCTGCTTTGCCTTTGTTGCCTAGTATTGCCTTTACTATTCTAGGTTTCTTCTCGTTCCAGATGAATTTTAGGAATCTTTTCTCTGTATCTGTGGAAGTATGCTCCTGGTATTTTGATTAGGATTGCATTAAATCTGTATAACAGTTTTGGAAGTATGGCCGTTTTCACAGAATTCATTCTTCCAACCCATGAACAAGGAATATCTTTCCATTATCTGAAATCCTCTTTGATATCTTTTTTCAGAGTACTATAATTTTCAATGTATAGATCTTTTACTTCCTTTGTTAGATTGGTTCCTTGAGTATTTCATTTTTTGGATTCCAAGGTATGCTTTCCCTAATTTCTTTCTCAGTGAGTTTTTCATTTGTATACAAGAATGCTATTGATTTTTGAATGTTGACTTTTTAGCCCACTATGCTGCTGAAATTAGTTATTAAATCTAGGAGTCTTTTCCTCAACTTTTTGGGGTTTTTTTTGTAGACTATCATATCATCTATGAATAATGATAATCTCGCTTCCTTTCGTATCTTTATTCCTTTTATTTCTCTCTCTTGTCTAATTGCTCTGGCAAATGATTTCAGAATTATATTGAATAGGAGTGATTGGAGTGAACATCCTTGTCTTGTTCCTGATTTTAGAGTGAAAGTTCTGATTTTGTCCCTTTAGTATGATTTTGGCTGTTGGTTTGTCATAGATGGCTTTTATCAGATTGAGGTAAAGGCCATTCTGATTTGTTGAAGAGTTTTCTCATGGAGGAGCGTCAGACTTTTATCAGACTTTCTGCACCTATTGAGATGATCATGTGATTTTTGTCTTCCTCTCTGTTGATATGCTGTATTATGTTAATTGATTTGAGTGTCTTGAACCATTCCTATTTTCCTGGGCATGACTCCCACTTAGTCATGGTGTATGATCTTCTTGATAATTTGCTACATTCTTTTTGCCACTATTTTATTGAGGAGTTTTGCATCTATGTTCATTAAGGATATTGCCCTGTAGTTCTTTTTGGTTCAGTCTTTCTCTGATTTTGCTATCAGTGTAATACATGCCTCCAGAATAGTTAGAACTGCTTCCCTTTCTCTTTCATTAGGAGCTTGAGAAGAATTAGTGTTAAATCTTCTCAAAATTTCTTACAGAATTCACCTGTGAATCCATCAGGACCAGGGCTTTTCTTTGTTGATGAGTTGTTAATTATATTTTCAGTTTCATTGACTAATACTGGGTTATTCAGAATTTTTGTATCTTGATTCAGTTTTGGTAATTCATATGTTTCTAGGAATCTGTCTATCCTGTGTTTTCCATTTTATCAGTAAAGATTTTCTTAGTAAATATTGATGATTTGAATTTCCACACAATCTGTGATGATTTCAACCTTTTCCTTCCTGATTGCGTGAATTTGAATTTTCTCTTTGCTGTTTTTGATAAGATTGGCCAGGGCTTTATTAATATTATTTATTCTTTCAAAGAACCGACTCTTTAATTTATTAAATTTTTGCATGGTTTTCCTAGTCTCCATTCTGTCAATTTCTGCTCAGATATTTATGATTTCTTCTCTTCTTTGGGCCTTGGGTTTGGTGTGCTCTTCTTTTTCTAGAAGCTTTACATGCTGCGTTAGGTTATTTGTGCTCATTATGTTTTCCTTATTTGAGAATACACTGCTATAAATTTCCCTCTGAGGATTGCTTTTATTGTGTGCCACAAGTTGCTCTAAGTTGCATCTACATTTTCATTTGATTGTAAATGAATGAAAATTGTAAAATGAATGAATGTTCTTTGATTTCATCTGTAACTCACTGGTTGTTCAGGAGGGTATTATTTAATTTCCATGTATTTATGTAGTTTTTGTGATTTCTTTTGACATTATCAATTTCATTGCACTATGGTCTAGTAGTATTATGCATTAGATAATTTCAGTTCCTTTGCATTTACTTAAGTATGTTCTGTGTGCTAGTATATGATCTACTTTAGAGAATGTCCAATGTGCAGCTCAGAAAAATGTGTATTACGTTATTGGGTGGTACATGCTGAAGTGTAAGTCCATTTGTTTCACAAGTTTGGTTCAGTTTTATTATTTTGCTAATGGTTTGTTTAGCTTATCTCTTTGTAACAATGGGATGTTAAGGTCCCCCCCCCCCCATGATTGTTACCTCTTCCTCTTGAAGTTTTCCCCTGACAGGTATATATTGATCTCCTTTATCTCTTTGATCATTCTTGAAGTTGACATTGTGTGCAAACAAAACAGCTGCCCCTTTTTGCTGAGTTTCTCTTACTTTGGGTATTTTTTCATCCTTTGACTTTCAATCTTAGGAATTTCCTTTTGAGTTAAATGTGTTTCTTATACACAACATATAGTTGGATTTTGTTTCTTGATCCGCTCTGCCAGTCCATTTCTTTTGATTGGTGAATTGGGGCCATTTACATAAATGGTTATAACTGATACGCATTGGCTTGTCTTTGTCATGTTATTTTCTCGCTGTTGCTTTGCTACTTTTCCTCTCTATAATTGTTTGCCTTGCTTTATGGTTTCTTTCTATTATTATTGGAATTGTGGTTATTTTTATCTTTCTAGTATATCTTTCAGTACTCTTTATAAGGTTGGTTTGCTAGTCATGAATTTCTTAAGTTCTCTGTTGTTGAAGTATCTCATTTCTTTATTAATTTTGAAAGATAGATTTGCAGTGTACATCTGCCTGGGTTGGACATTATTTTCTTTGAGGACCAGAAATACTTAACTCCAAGCTCTTTTTGATGGTTTTCATTGAGAAGTCGGCTATGATTGTAATGGGCTTTCCTTTATAAATGATGTGTTTTTCTTTAACAGCTTTTAGTAGTCTGCTCTTAACACTGAATTTCTCATATCTTGATTACTATATGTCTGTGTGTAGATTTATTTTGGTTATGACTGTAGTTCTATATGCCTCACTTACTTGTATGTCAGATTCTTTTCCCATGCTTAGGAAATTTTCTGCTATTTAGTCCTTTTATGTCATTCATGTCGCTTCCTGCTCTTTCATTGGACTATCCATCTTATGTTGTTTCTCTTTATATCATTTTGAGTCTGTTAAAATGTTTTCCTAGTTTATTTTTAAGAGATCTTTCCTTTCATAATCACTAACTACAATCTTGTCTTGAAGGTCTGAAAGTTTATCTTCAGTTTTATTCAAGTGGTTTTGCCAACTTTCAGTGGAATTTTTAATTTCCTGCATATCTCTTTAAATCTATTTGACACATTCTCATTCTTTCCTATGTTGTTCATTCAAGGTTTCCTTCATTTTCCTATGCTTCTCTATTTTTTTATATCTATTTCTCATCTAGATATGCTGAGGAATTCTTTCATTATGTTTGTTACTCCTTTTTTTGATCTGATTTCCTGTATAGCCTCTTGGAGTTGTTCCTTTAGTTTCTATCATTTCAGAAATTTCAGGTGTATTACTTCTGATTTCTTCAATGTCAGTGTCTCCTGGAGGTTCTGGGTGGGCTAAAGGTCTGAGCTTGCCTTTTGCTCCTCCTTTTGACATTTTCTATTTGAAAAAACATTTTTTTTAATTGTTTCTGTGATGAGCCTTGTGAGTTTTGGTAGTAGGTAGCTATATCACTAGCATCAAGGCCTGTGTAGGAAAAGTCTGTTCTTTGGGGATTTCTTTTGTGTATAGATTGTGTCTGGCCCAAGATTCTACCTTCCCAGTTAATTGAGTGGAGTGTTGGTTTCTTTTGGTTTTGTCCCAGTCTTTTGTTACAGGGTATGGTGAGGTTATTACCCCAGAGCTTTCCAATATTGTTACATAAGGGAGAACAACTGATTGCGACAGATGTGACACCTTGGCTACAGTGATATAATTAGGCATAATGATAGCATCAAACACAATTACAAATTTTTCAGACTGTGTTAACTATTGATTTTGTACATTAAACCATAGGAGCAAAGTCTGCAGTTACATAACAGCACCAATTATAAATTACGAGTTTGTATGCAAAGTGTTCCCCTTGTTTGAGTGGATTTATGCTGGGTTCTTCCATACGAGCTGATAGCTGTGTCCCAGGCACTTCCCTTGCTGGTTACCCATCCTGGGGTATAGGGGAGTGGGTCTGGCACTTGGGTTCCTCCAGAGGGATGCTCCTGAAATTGGGGAGGTGCAGTAGGCAGGGGCTCTCCACTCCTTCGGAGGTCAGCATGTTTCACCAAGACTCCCCGGATGCAGGGGGGTGGTGGGCAGGGTCTCTTCCTCACATGTGGCTCAGTTCATCTCACCAAGGTCCCTTGATGGTAGGAGTGGTGGTGGGCCATAATTTTTTTATTTTGTTGGTTTGTATGTCTAGGAAAGTATAACTTAATTATATAAATTTTAGTTTTATAATTAAATTTTCTTTAATGATCATAAATACTGCTATTTTGATTCTTATCTAAATACAGTCGACTTACACAGTTTTTTTTTTTTTTTTTAATTTATGTAGTTTTTTCTTCTGTTTTCTTTTTCGGAACCAGGAATCAAACTCAGGGTCTCATGCTTGCCGGGTAGGTACTATGTCTCAGAGCTAGGTTCTCAACCCCACAAGTTTATTTTTAGCATATTCTAAATTCTTGCAATTATTTTAGTGGTGGTTATATATTTTGCTTGGCTTGAGTTTTACTGGAAGTCACACTGTTTTTTGTTTCTCCTTTTTTTTTTTTTTTTTCTTATTAGTAGAGGATTTGTCCCAGTTTAGGTAAATTATAATTTCCAGTGTATGTAAATAGGAAATGTTTGATACTTTGTCTGATTTTATAATCTCCTATTTGTATATAATAAAATTTTCACCTTAGATTAGAGTCACTCCCAAAAGTTCTTCTGGTCGAATGCTGTAAGTCACATCTTTTTCCTTTTTATTTAAAACATTGCAAAGTGGGTTGAAGAAGAATATTAAAGGTAGGAATAGTGAAAATTTAAGACAGCTCTTTAGTGCAGTCTCACTGCCAAGTAGAATAAAGATGCTGTGTCTTGCTTTCCAGTAGAATTGAGGGAAATACGATGTCAAGAACTGCAGAGGCTCCTCTGGGCCTTGTCATAGTCCAGAGAATTTTATATTTGTAATCCTAGGGAAAAATTATGGGAATTCTAGTAAGTACATTCCAGTCTACTGCTTCCTGTGCAACCCATGGCGAGAATAAAATGGTGAACACATAAGTAGTTGTGGGGAGCCAAGGGGTCTTAAGTCCAGTTGGAACGAATACTAATCGGAACATGACCCATGACCCAGGGCTGAACCAGGTTTCATTAATTTGTGGAGAGGAGTGGCTCAGGTTGAGTGACTATAAGAGTGGTGGGAAGTACATGAGTACTATGAGCTGGGTCAGGTAGGTACAACAGCACTGTGTGATACGCAGAGGTATGCAGAAATAGTACCAGGTATCAGGTAGCCTCTAAGTTTGGAAGAATCTGCATAACATTTTGAGGAAGTATCTTGCGTTTTTCGTTGGTTGCCTCAGCTTTGATGTCTGTCCCCCCTGCCCTGGGACATGACTGCGTCTTCCTTGAGGCCCAGTCTCAGGAGAAAGCAAGGGTTTTGGCCTGGCTCAAGCTTAGTAGTTGGGAGCTTTAGGTGGGGCATCACTGCCTTTCCCATTGCTTCAAAGGCACCTCAGCTAGACCCATTTGCATTGCTGAAGGCCAGTTGGGGGATAGAGTATTTTCTCAGCCAGCTCTGTACATACCAATACCTGGAAGTAGGGCAAGGGTACCCAAAATGAAGATAAATGGTCTTTTTTCAGGCAGAGCCATCCTGGTGGTCCTGCACAAAGTGTATGTGTGTTTGTTTTCTTAAAGGCTGAAGATACAGCAAGTTTTTATACTAATGGGGCTGAGTAGGTTAATGCAGGAAGGAAAAGAATATGGGCCGGTATCTGAATAGAAAAAGGTAAGTGTCTAGAAAACACATTAAAAACAATAAAGAAATTATGGAGGTCTCCAGTGTGGTAGTTAAAACAAAAATTTTATTCTCAGTGAAATAGGAAGTGAGCAGTCATAGGATGGAAGAAAGGAAGGTGTGAAATTGAGATCAAGGAAAGTTGGAGATTAAACATACCTTGCTACTTGTAGGTAGTACCTAAAGTATACCTAAAGTACTTACTTGTATTTGGAGTCCATGTTAAGTAAGATTATCAACATGGTTTTTAACCTTTCTACAAGAAGCTCCATATTAGTTCCATTGCTGAGTTGAATTTAGCCAGTTTCCCTGGTGAATACAACAAAGTTGGGGAAGGACAAAAAGTGTTGATGTATTCAAAAGAACATTTATAAAAGTGGTACCCAGAAAATCATCTGGGTAAGAAGTAAACTAAGAAGATTAAAAATACCACAAAATACTATGATCATTTATAAATTGCAGTATAGTTGAAGATGTGTTGAAGTCCTTTATCAGAGGTAGGAATTAGGAATTCATGAGATTGAAAGAAGAGGTCACTAAAATTGAAACTATTAGAGAACAGTTACTATTAATAACTGTAGGTCCTAGGATGTAAAAGATGGGAGTGGAGGTAGGATGATGGAAAGAGAAATTCAAAGAATTTAATGTAAGTGTTGAAAGGTATAGTACCTAGGTGCATTTTGAAATTATTAAGAGTAATGACAGGAATAGTTACTTAGCCAAAAGGTAAGTTTTTGTTAAAACATGTAAGAGCCAGGTGTACAAAACTGACTGTGTTTCAGAATAAACAAATTTTGAATCAGCTCACCATAGGTGGTAAGAAAAATAGTCTAATGAGGAACTGTGGGTGTGTATGTTTGGACAGGATCTTACTGATTTGCCGGGGGGGGGGGGGGGGGCTCAGACTTGTAGTCAGCCTGTCTCAGCTTCCCAGAATATGGGAATCCCTGACATGCACCACTGCACCTTGAGATGCTATATATACTACAGTAATTTTGATTATGAACTTTAAATTCAGATCTTCTATCTGACCTGGTTTATAGCCCAGAGAAACTTCTGTAACTTCTGTGTCTTATGTTCCATAGGGGTAACAGCATCTACCTCAGGGATTTGATGAATGTAAAAAACTGAGTACAAATCTGATATATAGTCAAGTTCTCAAATATTCGCTCTCATGCTAATGGTTCTCTTTTCCATTACTGTAACAGAAGGTCTCAGACAGGATAATTTGTAAAGGAAAAAAATATTTAACTTACAGTTCTAAAGGTCCAGAGGTACAATACTGGTCTCCAGTTAGCCTGGTGAGGGTTCCACAGTCAGTGGCTCACAATGACAGGAGTGTGTGAGGTGAAGAGATCACAAGTGAGACAAAGACAGAGTGGGGAGTGGCTGTTCTTGTGTTTATACTTCCCTCTCCAGAGCTAAGTGGTTTCCCAAGAAAGGACTGTTTAGTCTTGTCTAATGTCAAGACTATACCTAGTTCCCAGTGACTGACCCCCACACAGGGCTCCACCTTGTTTCCACCGTGTTAGCACAGCCAGACTGAGGTCCAAGCCACCCACGTATAAATCCCTGGAGAGTAAAACGAATCCATATCCAGACTAGCATCAGCCTACCTCAGTCCTCAGGTGTGTAAAAATTCTGAAGACCTAAGCTTATTCATGCCTCTACCTTAATTATCACTGAGAATCCCAGGACCCCTGCTACCTCCTTGCCTCATACATAGAATGGGGCTATTAGATGTAGAAACTTGGTTGTCTAGGATTTAACATCTTTGTAAGTATTAATACACCTCAGCTTCATGTTCACTTTTAAATGGAATATGTGGTCTGAGTATCTAGCGTCTAATTAAAGGGTTGCTAAGGCTTGTACGGAATCTTTCTTTTCTCTTTTTCCAGTCCCTCAGCCTCTCTCCCTTGTCTGTCCTTTCTCCTTGTTCTTTCCTTTTTTGTTCCTTCTGTCTTTCCAGTCTCCTTTTCTTCTCTTTCTTGCCTTCCCTTCCCTTCCTACTGGTGGAGCCAGGCCATGATCCTGACAGTGATCATTAGAGTCCTCTTGGAGTTAAAGAGTAGCTGATAATATAATTTAACCAACTAAATGTTAGTAGTTAAATTTTTCACTTACCGTGTATAATAAGTTCTTTATTGTTCTTACTGGAAGGATTTGGCATTGTAACAGGCCACCACTGATACTGAAGAATGAAATTTTCTCTAAAGAACATGAAACAAGAGTGGGAGCTTTTTCCACAAGGGAAAAACATAGTACTACAAAATCAGGAGGGGAACTAGGTCCTGCTAAGCAGCAAAAAAAAATACCCTACTGCCACATACAGTATGTGAAACTTACTGCTGTGTGCACATTTTCCTTATACCTTCTTCCAGGGCTAGACTAGGAGATGACTACAATATAAAAGTTAAGAAGGGAGACACTCCGAGAATAATTCTGATATTTCTCAACTTATTCTACTCATGACTTTGTCTCCTACTGTTTATAATAAGAGCAGCACCAGCTTAATCTTGATTAGGTTAATCAAAAGGCAGCAGCACTGTAGTTGCTTGGGAAAGTATGTGTTAAGCAAACACAAAGTTTAAGATGAAGAGAATAAAAGTTTCAAAAGGAGAAAAAGAAGCAATACTAAAACTCAAAAGAGATTGTGCCAAATGCTTATAGTATTTATCTTTACCACACTGAGAACACTCCCCTTTGTAAAGTTCTACAATGTGCCATATAAGGACATATTTATTACATTTAATTCCCTTTACTGATGTGTGCAAGAGATCTCAGTGGGACTGCTGAGTAGAAATGAGAGTAACCACACATCAGTACAATGAGCGTTGGTGTAGACGTGATCTACAAGGGACAGAGAAGCAATTATATCTAAGGTATTTTAAAAGTATCAAAAATAAGAAAAGGGATATTTGACTATGTAAGAAGCATTTTTTTAAATTATGAAGTTGCTCCGTTATTATATACCAGGATCTTTGACAATCTAAAAGTTGAAAAAAAAAATTTGAGCAATGAGGTGAAACTTGATTGACATGTAGAATATCATTCTACATTAATTATAGAAACTTAAGATCAAGTAACAAAAAAAAACACAAGTTATACCAACTATTTCAGACATTTCTATCTTCCTGTGGAAGGAAATAGTGGAGAATGATCCAGGGTTAACTGAGAAACTATTACATAGTTTCTAAAAGCCATATAATTTTTTTTCTTCGAAAGTGATATTTGAAGAATTCTAAGCAAAATGTTAACTTTTGTTAAGCTAGGCCTTGAGACATTATACTTAACATTTTTGGTATGAGTAGTATTTCACAATTTAAACAACAAAAATTTGAATCCCTCCAATCCAGTATTTCACTACCATTTTTTCATATTGGCCATCCGGGAATGTTTTACTTTCATATCTGTGTATGCACTGTATAAATATCTTTGCAGTTATAAAGAGGAAGGTTTTCCTCCCTGTCTCACTCACCCCAGGAACCAGACAACAGCACATCCATAGGAAGACATGCTCCCATGCAGTACCACATTACAAATATTAGGTCTTGTCCAGATGTGGTGGAACACACCTGTAATCCCAGAACTTCGGAAGGCTGAGACGGAGCATTGTAATTTTAGCCCGGTCCTATTGACATAGCAAGGCCTTGTACTAAACAAACGCAAAGAAGTAATGATGAGGGTGTAATTCAGCGTGAGAGCCCTGGATTCAGTACCTAGGACTCATCTCCCCTTCTGCCTCTCCTTTGAGGTACTTGGGAGAAATCCAGAGGTGCTCTGTGATCGAGCTACGTCTCCAGAGCTTTGCAGTCCTATGTTGGCCTCCATGCCTAACGGAAAAAAGTTTGATTTTTAGAAGACATTATTGAAGTGAGAAGACAAGCCACAGACTGGAAAAGGTCTTTGCAAAGCGTATATTCGATGATTGTATCTAGAACTTGAACTTTGAAAACTCAGTAATAAAAAATTCCACACAAAATGAAAAATATAGTATTTCAGTTACTTTTCTCATTGCGGAGTCAAAATACCCAACACAGAAAGTTAAAGAGGAAAGGTTTATGTAGCTCAATTTGTGGAGGTTTGTCTATAGTTGACTGATTCAAGGCAAGTTGGTACATGGCAGAGGGGCAGCATGATCGTGGCTGTGGAAGACAGTAAAAGCAGCAAGAGGGAGACAAGACTTTCTGTCCCTTAAGTTGTATGCAGGGTACCTGCCCTAGGGTGGGTTTAGCACTCACCTTTAAACCTACCCAAAGCAATGTCAAACCAGTGAGTGGACTGGTCGTCTAATCACGTACACTCCATCCCAGCTTCACACACTCTAGGTTCAGCCACCGTGAAAAAGCCCTGTGACTGCATGAAGCTTTGCAAGGACATCTAGACATAAACCATTAGAAACACTTAAGATTTACAGATGGCAAGTATATGAAAAGATGCTCAGCTTCGTTAGCCATCAGGGACATGCAAAATATAAACACAGTAATAGCAGTGTACAGGATAGTGCAACATAAATCCTTACACTAGCAAGATGTATCAAGAAGCCAGAGCAAATAGCTCTTGTGCATTGCTCAATAGAAAATACTGACTGCTACATAAATTAATATGGTTTATCTTGAACACCTTGTTATGATTAAGAAGCTAGATGCAAAAGTTAGAGTATGATGCAATTTTCATGACACATGAAGGCAAACTGTAGGACCAAGAAGAGAGTTGATTGTGAAGAACAAGATGTGGGTGAATGAGTGGACTATAGAAGGATGTGAGAATTTGGGGCCATGAGAGAAGTAATTATGTTCTCTTTATGTAGATCTATACACCAAAAAAATCACACTGTATATAAAAGTTACAAAATAGAAAGGATTTTCTCCTGCTGTAAATCATTTATGATTTGTGTGTCTGCTTGCTATTATAACCAGGATAGATCTAGGCTGTGATCCACCTTAGGTAACACTGGTATAAGATTTCATATTATTATTTAGCATTAAACATTCTATTCTAATTTTACAAAGGCATTTTTTTTAGATAAATGGAATTCAAAGATTTTTCCATTTAATCTGATTTGTTTCAATTGTAAACATGTTTTCAGCTTTGCTGAAGGGGCCAGTTAACTGATTTTTAATTTCTGTAAACCTACCTATAATTAAGGCTATTATTATTATTACTATATCTCGGACCACAGTGAAACTATCTGCAGCCAGTACTATAATTTTTTAAAGTCTTAGTTTTAATTGATTTTAACAAGTCAGTGCATCTTTCTGATCCTTGGTTTCCATATTTATAATTTGTATATAGTAACATCGCTCTGGCAGTATTGCTTGAGACATAACACCTACAAATACATAAAGCATTTGTCACTACTACTGATAATAAATGTCTTCCTTGTTATAACTGTGATATGATTTAAAAGAATTTTTTTGTAGTGGGAATTGAACTTAGGACCTTGTGTTTGCCAGGAAGGCACTGTGCTGCTGAGCTAAATCCCCAGCCCAGAACTTTTTATATAAAATCTTCATGTCATTCCTAAGAGAGAGATGAGCAGCCATGCCCTACTTTAGATTCTCTGGAAACAAGCTTTTGTTGCTGTTTTTATTATATATTTGTGATACATATTCAGTAGATCATCATGGGAAGTGGGTACATACACGTATGGCATCCTGATCTTTTTTACTTCCTCTTCCACTCCCCTCCCGTATGCACCCATGCTGAGATCTCCTCATAAAATGTTAAGGAAGATAATACTCCAATACCTACCCTATTGTTGCAGTGTTCTCAAAACAGATAAAGCTCTTGAGAGGACTTTGTGCTAAACTGTTTCTTTATAAGGGATTGATCACATTTGACATTACCTCAATTTAATATTAACCGGTAGCAGGACTGAGAGACTGCCTTAGCTAGAGGTATTTTAAAGAGAGACCGAGTGAACCAGTGATAAGATATAGAGGCAGTCTTTAAACTGCAAGTTTCAATCACTGCCCTGAATTATAATTTGTACACAAACGTGTATACCAATCCTCTGTTTTAAAACTATAATTACAGTATAAATAAGATAAAATGCAGCAGTAACACTGAGCCTCAAATTAGTGTGAATTTTGTAGTATGCATTAAACTAACAAGTACTTGTATAATCAGAAGTTAGACATTTTGTTTTTTAAAAACCTCAACATCGTAAAATTTACTTTCTTTTAATATTTATAGTAACATGAATAAATAGAATAGGAAGCTTTGAGAAATGTGGTAAAATAGCCTGGTACCAAAGATAGCAAGATTTTACATTTGGACAGCTTGTGTTTGTCAAACTTGTTTTAGTAAATGTAGAGAGGAATTTCTGAGTGTTTTGATGAAGTCACTCCCTCTACAATGTCTGAAGCTAGACAAAATAAGTACTAGTGTAATCAGAGGTTAGACATTTTTACCTTTCTAAATTTTTTTAACTTTGTAAAATAAATTTTACTTTTATATTAATTTATTAAACTTATGGCACAGATTGATTTTTTTTTTTTGGTTTGGTTTTTGAAACTGTCTCTGTATATAATCCAGGCTGTCCTTGAACCCACTGTGCAGCCCATACTGACCTCTAGTTGTGATCCTCCTGCTTAAGCTCCCAAGTGCTGGGATCGTAGTCATGGACCACCATGCCTGGCTAGATTGAATTTGATTACCATTTCAGAACTCTGGAAATTGAACAAAGGCAACGTATTCCGAAGTATGTTATAATAGAAGTCTACTAAAACGATATATAAAAGCTGGTAAAATTTGGGCCTCTTGTCCAAAACTCCCCAGCCTCATTCGTGGCTGACACGAAGCTGGCAATGTTAACCTGGAATCTTTATGCCACACACAGTGAAATTTATGTCTTAAAAATGAGAGTTTATGGCACCCATGCTGATAAATGTAGCAGATGTTTTAGGAAACATTTGGGAAACGTAACTGCTAGTTCAGTGTTGTCATTCCAGTTGGTTGTCAGAACAATCACAAGTCAGTAGGAAGATGCTGCCATGAAAGAGCCAAAATTAAATAAGGCATACACATACTCCTCCCTGCCTAGGGGTACTCACATTCCAGTGATTCTGAAAAACTTTCCTGGGGAGTAAAGGCTAAGGTAAATTTCAGAACTCCTGAAACCATATATGGTGTATACATACACATGTGTGTATGCTAAGAATGGTTGTTAATTGACTCAGTATGTGTAACTATAGTAAATACATCCTAAGAACTAAAACTAAAGAATCAAAATATCCGGTAACCTGAGTAACTACTTTGAAGATAACAATATACAATATAATGACCATTGTTAATTTCCTGTTGTTTTTTAACTCTTTTAAAAAAGTCAAAAAAATTGAAGCAAAAGTACCATGAGCAAAATGGCAAAATAGCAAATTTTAGACCTGTTTCTCCCATGGGGACAGATTTAACAACAAACCAATAAAATACTTTGTGAGATAGCCAGAAACCAGGTGAAAGATTCCTGATCACCAAGTAAGAACAAAGCTGACTGCACAGAAACTCAGGAAATTTGGACTGTGTTCATTTATTTCTCACCGTAGCCACACTGCCCATGTGACATGCCATGTTTAGTAAGAAGCCCCCATTTCCCATCTTTGGAGCGAAAGGTGTAGAACATACATCCAACTGATTTTGGGAGAGGATACCTGTAAGAACTCATTTTTGTATTGCTTGTGTCCGAGTACTAACAAGAGCAAGGCACCTGGTAGATCTTAAAAACTGAAGAACTCAACCAGGCATGAGAAGCTGCAGTCCCTCAGATGTACAATAGGTGGAAGCCCTGGCCTAAGATTAAAGGCAACACTGGGAAGACTGCCCTTTTCTGGACACAAAGGGAAGTCTCAGGAGAAATCAGCAAAGTTCTTCAAATGGGAAGTTATGTGCAAAAACCCACAAAAGACACATAGCTAGAAGTTGAGAGAGCCACAGAAACTAGACAGATTGTATAGAAAAACTGTTCACTAAATTACAAAATCTAGGGCAGTTGGTCTTGTAAGGGCAGAAAGGCCAGTAAAAAGAGGACAACTACAAATAAACAGGTGATCAAGATACATTAAAGAAAGAGCCTAAGAAATCAGATAGAAAAATAATTTAAAATCACTGTCACAGGCTCCACAAAGGAAACAGTTAATCATTCAGTAAAATAAGGAAAGTGATGCAGGGACAAAATAAGAGCCAACAGCCGAAACTTTCAGGAAGTACCAGGCAAAGTATGTTCCTGAACAGTACAGTACCTGCCCCAAAAAATTCTCTGGGGAACTGAGCAGCCGGCTCGACCACGCAGAAGAGAGACTCAGCACACTTGACTACAAGATTCATTACTGAAGCAGGGGCAGAGGGAGAGAGCGATGCAAAGCACTGTGGTACACCTTAAAACGGAATGCTACGCACTTTATGGGGCTTCGGGTAGGAGAGGGTAACAAAAACGTGTTTGAAAAGTGTGGGTGAAAATTTCCCACGTCTAAGGCAGGGAATGGGCATTCAAATCAAGGAACTCCAAGAACTCCAGCTACTGTAAATACAAAGAAGCTGCAGTGAGAAATGTTACATAAAACTGTCAGGAATAATAAAGAGTCCTGTCAGCATCAAAGAAACTTAAGTAAAAGGGAGCTACTGTTAGGTTACCAGTAGACTTTTCAGCACAAATTTCCAAAGTTAGAGGTAGTTGCATGATACATTTAAAGTACTTTGAAGAAAAATACAAGAATAATATATTTAGCAAAAGTATCTTGAAAGTGAAGGAGAAATTAAGACTTATGGATAAACAGGAGATGAGTTCATCACAGTATAACATACTGTACAAAAAAATTTGAAAAGAGCCCTACAATTTGAAATGAAAATCCAATAAAGAGCAACAGAAAACTGTTCTAAAATATAAAATCCCTGGTGTAATGGCTTGGGGTTACTTTGCAAGGGGAAGCAATGTAATACAGGACACATATTTTATAAGATTATTTATACTAGTCACACAGAGAATCTCATACAAGACAGTGCAGGAAATCTGTCCACACACTAAGAACCAAAAAATCCAGCCAAGGGCCTGAATTCCACGGAAATGTCCTGCATGAGTCCAGCTGAAGATCTAGAGCCCATAACAATGCTTCCCACAAATCCAACTGGAGGCCTAGAGCCCATGACAATGTCTCATGCAGGCCTATTTCACAGGTCTGCGCTGGAAAGGCCCAAAGGTCAGTGGTGGAAGCTAGAAAGTCTGTGCCAGTGGCATGAAGGATCTGTGCCAGCAGGCTGAGTGATCTGCATGGGAGCTAGGAAGTGACATGCAAAATAACCAGAGCTCCCCGAAAAGTACCACAGCCATCCTAGCAACAGTGAGGTCCTGATCTTCTCCTATAATCAGGACAGCTGAGTTCCCATCAGGAAAGCTAAGGCAACAAGGTTCTCCAGGAGACTGGCAGTGCACCATCTTCCCCTCTGGAGCCAGGAAGTGATGCTCAGAGTGAGGACCACAGCTCCCCCAAAGTGAACCAAAGCTATTCTCAGTGACAAGGTCCCAAGATCCTTGGAGGATGAAAACACCCAAGTTCATCAGGAAAGCCAGCAGGACTAGCTCCTCAGAAAGAACCAACAGCTCCTTACAGCTTCTCTCTGCTTCCAGCAGGCTTCCAACAGCTTCTACCAGCTCCCCTTTGTTTTTTATGCTGCTGGCAACAATCCACAGGTGGGCCTCCTCCACCCAGCACCACGCTTACTCAGTTCACCTGGGCGTTAAGTTGACCACCAGTTGTCATTCTACCACACCTGGTAAAGGTAAACATATATACAAATGGAATTCTTTGGTATTACAATACGAGGAAATCATTCAAATACTGGCATAATTTTTTTAAAAAGAAATACAAAACATGAGAAATCTAATAAATATGTAATAGAGAAAGTGGTAATTTGTCATAAAACAGGCAGAAATATAAAAGAATAAAGTTAGTATATACAGTTGAAGTTAGATTCTTGACAATTTGAAACAGTTTTTTCAATACATTTTATGTTTCAGTGGCAGCTACAAAGAAAATATATATAGAATATACAAAATAGTAAATGACAAGATCTAAATTTATTACTAAAAATTGAGATACAAAAGGAGACACTAAGAAAAAGAGGGACAGAAATTCTACAAGACAGAAGATAACTGACAAAATTGTAATAGTAAATCCTATACATAATTATTTTAAATGTAATGGTTGAAATACATCCATTAAGTGATATAGGATAAACATAAAACTACAAAATATGGTGCATGTAAGCGTCTGACTTTAGGTCTAAGGAAAGACAGACTCAGAGTAAAGGAAAAATAGATTTTATATTGAAACAGCAAGAATGGCTGTACTTATATTGAACAAAAAAATTTTAACACAAAACTTGTTACAAAAGTCTAATGGGGGCATTGTGGAACAATAAAAGGATGCATTACCAGCAAGATAATTATATATGCAGGTAACAGCTGAGCACCTAAACAAATTAAGCGGACATTGACAAAACTAATGGGAAAGAGAGTGACCCAATAGTAGGAGGCTTTAACACTACACTCTTGGCAGTGTGTAAAACAACCAGACAGAGTATCAGTAAGAATACAGAGAACTCAAACAGCACTCTAGAGAAACCAGGCCTAACAGGAACATATCAAACACTCCACCTGACAACAGAATATTTTCCTCATGCAGCAATAGAATATTTCCCGACTTCTGGGAAGATGGTGACCTGGTAGGCAGCAGAGATGGAACCTCCCAGAGGATTGCCACCCAGACAATGGAATATAGCGATATGAGGACAGAAAGGAGAGAGGTGTGTACCCTGAATCCAGGAAGGATCTGAAATGGGAACTGAAGCCCTTGGAAAAACCAAGCAAAACCTCTCCTGGAGGAAAGGATCAGAGGGCCGCCATGGCACAGTCGGAGGGAGAAGAGACGGAGGAGGAAGCCACTGCTTCAAATACACTCTTGGCCCAATCCCTCATTCCGGCACTCGCAGCTTCAGCTTCGGAGACCCACGCTCATGGAAGCCTCCCGACCCGGCCAGGTGAGAGCAGAGTTCTGAGAGCTGATCCAGGTCTGGAGGGGAGAGGGTGCAGCCAGAAAAAGAGGCAATGGCGGTTGGAAGCTGTTGTCAAATCCAGTGTGAGGATGAGAGGTTGCAACAGCCACTGAAGCAGAGTCCCCACCCTGCAGCAACCTTCCTAATCAGCACCTGGAGGCAAGGTGGAGCCAGAGCAGCCAGTACACAGCCCACCACACCCAGCTCTATGCCTGCCTCGAGGCGGTGGCCTCCTGCCTCCACTGTGTGGGCAGCTGCCAGTGGGGAGCGGCGGGGAGCATCAGCAGCAACCCCAGAGCCACAGCAACTCCCAGGGATCCAGCCAAGGAACAAACGGGAACTGGAGCACAACAGCAAGAGAGAGGGGCAGATGGAGGTGGATCACACAGCCCCACGCCCTTCTCACTCCAACATCAAGCAGGAAGCATGAACTGAGTTATCGGGCTTCAGCTCCCACTCTGAACTCCCTCTGTGAGCACCTTGAGCCTCAGCGGCCTGCGCAATCACCACCTGTTCCTGACAGCAATGGGATGAGTCCATGGGCTTCAGGACTCACCCCAAACTACTAATATGAGCACCAAGAGGGTCTCCATACTGCTTGCATATATGAACCTTGTATGAACCCATAGCAACAAATTAGATGAAAAGCAGCAGTCCAGAGGACTTCAAGATGGCAACCGGGTAGGCAGCAGAGAGAGAACCTCCTGGAGGGATGCCACTCAGACAAAGGAATATAGGAACATAGCAACATGTGAAGGACAGAAAGGAAAGAGGAACGGTAATACTGGAGATCAGGAGGAGGTGGGAGAAGAAAGGGCCTCTGGCATCAAGGCAACGGGACAGAGCCAAATGGGTCACCGAGGGTGCCCTGATGGGGGCGCGTGCCCCACGGCTGTTCCGCTGAGGGCCCCGTGGCTGCTCAGCTGTGGGCCCCGCAGCTGCTCTGCAGTGGGCCCCGTGGCTGCTCCGCAGCAGCCTTGTGGCTGCTCCGCAGTGGGCCCTGGGGCTGCTCCACTGTGGGCCCCGTGGCTGCTCCACAGTGGGCCCCGCGGCTGCTCCGCTGAGTTCCCCGTGGCTGCTCCTCAGTGGGCCCTGCAGCTGCTCCGCAGTGGGCCCCACGGCTGCTCTGCTGAGGGCCCCACTGAGGGCACCTCTCGGACTGGACCCTCCCCCACCCATAGCACGGTGACAGGGTGGAGCTGGGCGGTCCACTGTAAGCATACGTGCTTTTCCACCTCCGACCATGGCAGTTTATATACACCCATGTATGTTATGGTATAGTCTGAGGCAGCTATATCTCTTCCCAAGGCAAGAGTCCAGGGATACAGTTAAACCCAGGAATACAGTTATTATCACAGGAAAGATGACTGATTGAGTGGTAGGGCAACAGAGATGAGGGAGGAGAAAGATTGAATGATCAAATGGGCCATCATCTGTGTAACTGAGTAACAAAAGTGAAGGTAACATTATGTAGGACAGCATCCAGAGCTAATTCCCTTCTATGTTTTCTATAATTTTGTATTTCCTCAATCGTTTTTGTATTAACAGAAGTGAAGATAACTTTATATTATACAGCATCCAGTGCTAATTCCCTACTATCTTCTCTATAATTTGGTATTTCCTTTAATGTTTTTGTCTCAACTAATGTGAAGATAACATTATGTAATACAACCTCCAGTGCTAATTCCCTACTATATTCTGTATAATTTTGTATTTTTGGCATTATGGCTTATTCTGGTTCATATGTCTCCATTCTTTTGTCTTTCAAGTAAAATTAAAAAAAAAAGAATATTTCCCAAGATAGACCACATGTTATGTTATGAAATAAGTCTTTTTTTTATTTAAAAAAAATACAAGTACAAAAACATATTGACAAACAGACACCAATTAGCATAAAAAATAGTACAATCACAACTAATCTATAGACAAGGTGATATGATCTCGACAGTGGTTATTGCTTTATCCATTGATATCTTCAAAGTGTAAATATATAAACCCATATACAGACATGCAAATTTAGTCAGACAATTTTCAATATGTAAAGCAGCAACTATTGGTGTTTTTTTTGTTTTTGTTGTTGTTGTTGCTGTTGATGTTTGACTGTTTTTTGTCTTTGGATTTTTGGTTTTTGTGTTTTTTCTGTTGTTGAGAGGATTAATATGAAATAAGTCTTAACAAATTTAAAATTCAAAGCTTGCAAAATTATCTTTTCTGACTATAATAAAATGTAAGCAAAATTCAATATTGAAAGAGAAATCCACAAATATGTAGGGATTAAACAAGGTATTGTTAATCAGTAGCTGAAACAAGTAGCCAGAGGAGTTAGAAAATATCTGGAGATACAGAAAAGCAAAAATACAATACACTTGTGCTCGCTTTTGCAGCACACATACTAAAAATGCAGTGTACCATAAACTATAAGATGCAACAAAAGGAATTATAAAAAAGTTGATAGCAGTAAATACCTGCCAAGCATAGTGACACATATTTGTAATCCAAGCTGCTTGAGAAGACTGCAAGCTTGGTACCAACCTGGGCAATATACACTCACTCACACACACACACACACACACACACACACACACACACACGCTGATGAACATCTACATCAAAAGATATGAAAGATACCAAATTAACAAGAGAAAAACAGCACACAAAGCCAATAATGTCAAGACCTGTTTTTTTATAAAATCAACAAAGAGCAAATGTCTAAATTTATAAATGAAAGAGAGGATGTTGCAAGTGATATCAAATAAAAATAACTATGAAACTACTATAATTATTTGCAGACAAATTGTTTGACATAAAAGAAATGAATCCTAGAGAACCATAACCTATCAATATTGAATTATGAAGAAATGAAAAATCTGAATAGATCCATATCTAGTGAGAATATTGAAGCTGGAGAAATACCTCTCAACAACTGCTAAGACTGGGCATATTCACTGGATAATCCTACTGAGCCCTTGAGAATTAATACCATTTTTTCAAATACAGAGAACTGAACAAGAGGGGACATTCTCAAACTTATTCTATGAGACTAACATTACCCTGATATTAAAACCAATTATACAGAAAACTACAGACCAGTATATCTCTGATGAATGTTTTTATCAGCTAGTTAACAACTTTAATTCCATCTGCAACCTTAATCCTCTTTGCTATGTAGAGCAGCTGATTCACAGTTTCCAACAATCAAAAGATACTACCTTTGCATTAAGCTTGAGTATAGGTATCAGTTTAACACAATACTCCCCCCAAGTATGTCTGTTTCTTTTCAGAGGCGTCTAGTAAACGATCTGCTAGTAAATTTCCTGTTTTGAGGGTGATACAGAATCAAACTCTTAACAGTAAATTAGGCTACAAAATTGAAACCAGTATTATAAATCCATGCTGCATTATATCTGATAAATTTTGATGCCATTTTTTAAAGAAAATACTAATAAATTAACAATCACATTAAAAGGATCATACATTATGGAAGATGAGATTTATATTCGAATTCAGGATAATTCAAAGTACATGAATGGGGGCTGGGGATATAGCTCAGTGGAATAAGCGCTTGCCTAGCAAGCGCAGGGTCCTGAGTTCGATCCCCAGTACCGCAAAAAACAAAACAAACAAAAAAAAAAAACAAAGTACATGAATGAACACGTGATACATTACAATAACAATGTAGGACAAAGCTATATGATTTTAATGCAGAAAAATGCCAAGTTCAACATAATTTTGTAAGAAACAACAAACTAGGTATTGAAGGAAAATTCTTCAGTATAATGTCATATATAGAAAACCTAATTGTTAATACCATGTTCAGTTGTAAAGATTGAAAATTTTTCCTCTAAGATCAGGAAGAAAAGAAAGATGCTCACTCTAACCACTACTATTTAACATTATACTGGAAGTTATAGGCAGAACAATCAGAAAACAAAAAGAAAATCCATTCACAGTGAAAAGGGAAGAATTAAAATGATTCCTGTTCACAAATGACATCATATATATAGAAAATCCTAAAGATTCAGAAACATATTCTCATTAGAACTAATGAATGAATCAGCAAAGTTTCAGCATACACACTCACCCCTCCAAACTCAGCTGTACTCCTGTACTCTACAAGTGATGATACAGTAAAACTAATTAAGAGAACAGTTCCATTTTCTATAAGACTGAAAAGAAAAAATGCTTAGAAATCATCAAAACAGTAAAAAAGTATACCTGTAGTTAGAGTATGCAAGGGAATAGTTTTCTTTTTTTATACTGAAGATCAAACTTGGGAATAGGTTTAATACAAAATACATAACTTACAGGATTATTTTCTAGTATCCACCCAAAAAAAGTCATATGCAGGAGAGTGCAAAAGATCTGTCTACACTTTAGAGACACAAAGAATCCAGTTGAGGGCCTGGATCCCATGGCAAGGTCCTGCATGAGTGCAGCAGGAAGCCTAGAGCTCATGATAATGTCTCATGCAGACGGAGGATCTGTGTCGGCAATCTAAGGGATCTGCACTGCAGCTGGGAAGCAGTGCTCCGAGTAAGGACTGCAGCTGTCCTACAAAGAACCACAGCCATCCTCAGACGATGAGAACAGGTGAGTTCCTAACATGAAAGCCAGTGTGACAAGCTTGTGCAGGAGAATCAATAGCACACCATCCTCCCCTCCAGTTCTCCTTTTATGCTTTTGGTAATAATACTCAGGTGGGCCACCCGCACCCAGAACCACGCTGACTCAGTTCATGTGGGTGTCAGAATTGAGCGCTACTTATTCCACCACAACAGTGAGAACCAGAAGGAATTGCCAAAAAAAATAAAAATCACATAGAAATAAATGGAAATTTATATTATACTCAGGAAGTGGAAGACATAATACTGTTAAAATGTCCTTTCTACCAAAAGTGATCTATACATTCAGTAAAGTCCTTAGGATAATCCCAAGAGCTTTTGAGCAGAAATAAAAAACACATCCTAAAATGCGTAGATTTCAAGGAAACATGGACAGTGAAAACACTTTTTTAAAATGAAGAAAAAAGTTGGAGGCCTCACACTGTGATCTTGAAACAATAGTACAGAGGAACAATATCAGAGCAATAGGGTAATGGCTATAAAGGTAAATGTGGAACAGAACAGAGTTTAGAAATAAATCCCTGCATAGATGGCCAATTTAGGGGGCTGGTAGTAGCATTTTTTAACTCAGAGCCTTCACAGTGAGCTATATTCCCAGATCTTCTTGGTTTTTCTAAAGTTTTGAGACAGGGTCTCACTAATTTGCGAAGTTGCCAAGGCTGAATTCAGACTTGAGGTTTTCCTGCTCAAGGATTACAGGTATTTGCAAACTCGCCCAGCTGGCATTTTTCTTTTTCTTTTTTTTTTTTAACACGAGTGCCAGTACTAAATACAGGTGTAAGGACAGTCTTCAGCAGGTGGTGTTGGGAAATGTGGATACCCAAATGCATAGGATTGAAGCTGAACCTTTACCTTCCATGATACACAAAAATTAAACCAAAATGGGTTAAAAACCTGAATGTAACCAGAACTATTAAAATCCTAGAAGAAAAGAGAGAAAGAACTTTCAGCCCTTTGGATTTGACAATGATTCCTTGGTTTTAACACTTACAACTCAGTTTTTAAAGTGCCATAATACCTAATTTTAAAACTTTTATGTATCAGAAGGTACAATCAGACTGTAAAGATAGTCTATGGAGTGGAAAATAATTCCACATCACACATGCGATAGTGGGTTTTTATTTCAAGTGTATAGGAATTTTCATGACTCCATAACAATAGCAAAAAAAAAAAAAAACAGCCTAGTGACTCGATTTTTAGGATGAGTGAACAGTTCAAGATGCCACCAGTTAAAAATAAATCTGACTAAACCAAAATCAAGATAGCAGCAAAGGCAAATTCTTGCAAAGGGGAGGAAAATCTTGACCCTTATGTTTTTCTGCTTGGTGTTTTCAGGCATTACTTGGCCTGGGATGACCTCACCCTAGTGTCTGCCCACAAGTTAACATTGCGCTTCAGGCTCTGTGTGTGTCAAATCTCTCTGTTTTTTCTTCTTGTAAGATATATACCATGTATTTAAGTCTATCTTGAATAAACCAGGATTGTGTGTGTAGCTTTATTGGTACTAGACAAAATAAATGTAAAGTCAAGTAACTACCAAAGATAAAATAGTTATACTTTATTTAAACATAGTTGACTCTGACTGGAAAATCCACAACTTCAAATGTCTTGCCTTACAATTTGTCTTTAAAATAGATTAGAGTAAAAAAAATGCACAATAGTAAGAAATAATAGACAAATCCTTAATTAAATTGGAAGATATTTAACATAGAAGCTTCAATAAATGTTAAAACATGCAGATTTGAAGTTTTAACTAACTTAACCAACAGACATGTAGACAACATTTCTTTTAATATTGACTACTTTATGAGATCAGAATATGGATCTTTTAAAGGATTTTAAAAGTACAAAATATGTTAAAGTGGACTAACAGCTAAGAAAATGTAGTTTTTTATTTTTTATTTCAAAGAGGAAAAAATAATAAAAACAGTGATACAGATTGGAGTTCTTGTATTTTTGTTATTTTTGTCATATATTGTACGTGTATTGTACTGTATCACATGTTTTTGGGATGCTTTTTTCCAGTGCAAACATATGTAATTACAGATATTGATAATAGTAAGGCAGTGGAAAAGATATGCTGACATTATGATTTTTTCACCTATCTACCGTGCAAAAAATGTTTTGTTACTTTTTAGTAGTTGTTTATTACGGAAATATGCCACTTGTTTCATATTTTGTATCTCATTTTCCATATCAATAAAATAAGAATGACCTTTGATAGGTAGGTCTATAAGTACAGCGTGCTGACTGCGCCACTGGAGCTTCACTACATGGATCTAAATGACCAAAAAATAATTAAAGTTTAACAAACCAATAAGAAAGACACAAAATGACATAGTGGTAGTTTCTTTTTAATGCTGAAGTATATACTTTTATACATTTTTTGAAAGATTTTTGGTTTCTTAGAACTGAAAGTCTGGAAATGACTGAACTGTTTTATTCCAACAGCGACATTTATTGCCACCATTTTCTGTTCCTAAACTTGTTTGTCCTTTGACTTTCAACATCCTATGGGAGGGCTAGTGATATAGGTCAGTGGCATAAGAGCCTGCTGAGCAAGTGCAAGGTCCTGAGTTCGATTCTCGGTACCAAAAAAAAAGTCTCCTGCTCCCACCCTATGGGAAAGGAATTGTTACGTAGAATGTCTTAGAAATTAAAATGGTAATGGGGCCTTTTGCCCAATGGGTTTGCCATGAGAGCACAGGTATCGTGGAAACCATCACTAAATCAAAGCCAATGTGAGCAAGGAAAAGACTCCCAGCAATATTATTGTAATCAGACACATGGATTCAGGCACGTCCATCACTGTGGACATCTGATCTACAAATTGGTGGAATCAGGAAAAGAATCATTAAATAATTTGAGAAGGAAGCTTCTGGGATGGAGCAGGGTTCCTTCAAGTATGCCCGAGTCTTGAATAAACTGAAAGCTGGCTGTAAGCATGGTATCACTGTTGATATCTCCCTGTGGAGATTTGAGGTCAGCAGGTACTTTGTATTACTTATGTTCCAGAACACAGAAACTTTAGATCAAAACCTTTATTATAGGAATATCTCAGGCTGACTGTGCTTTCCTGATTGTTGATATTGGTGAATTCAAAGCTGGTATCGCCAAGAACAGGCAGACCCCTGAGCATGCCCTTCTGGCTTACACAGTGGATGTGAAACAACTAATTGTGTTAACAAAATGAATTCCATGGAGCCACCCTACAGGAAGAAGCAATCTGAAGACATTGTTAAGGAATTCAGCACCTACAATAAGAAAATTGGCTACAACCTGGACACAGTGGCTTTTATGCCAACTTCTAGTTGGAATGGTGAGAACATACTGGTGTCAAGTGCTAATGTGCCTGTTCAAGGGATGCAAAGACACTCACAGACATGGCAATGCCAGTGGATCCACACTGCTTGAAGCTTCTGATTGCATTTTTACCACACACGTGCTCAACTGACAAACCCTGGCATATGCCCCTCCAGGCTGTATACAAATATGGTGGTATTGGTACTGTCCTATGGGCAGAGTAGAGGCAGCATTCTCAAACCTGGCATGATGGTAACCTTTGCCCTATCAGTGTCACAACTAAAGTACAGTCTGTTGAAATCCACCATGAGCTTTGAGTGAAACTCTTCCTGGGGACAGTGTGGGCTTCAGTACCAAAAATGTATCTGTCAAAGTTGTTCATTGTGGCAACATTGCTGGTGACAGCAAAAGTGACCCACCAATGATTGCAGCTGGTTTTACTGCTTCAGTGATTATCCTGAACTATCCAGGCCAAACCAGTGCTGGCCATACCCCCATACCGGATTGTCACACCATTCATGTTGCTGCAAGTTTACTGAGCTGAAAGAAAGGACTGATTGCCGGTCTGGTAAAGAAAAGACTAATTGTAGGCCTGATGAGCAGCTGGAAGAAGGCCCTAAATTCTTCGAATCTGGTGACACTGCCCTCTTAGATACAGTTCTAGGCAAGCCTACATGTGTCAAGAACCCCTGATGATCATCTTCTTGGTCATTTTGCTGTTTGCAACATAAGACAGACAGTAGCTGTGGGTGTCATCAAACCAATGGACAAGAGGCTGCTGGGGCTGACGAGGTCACCAACTCTTCCCAGAAAGCTCAGAGAGCTACGTGAATATTATCCCTAACATCTGATGTCCCTGTCTTAATCAGTGGAAGAATACTGGTCTCAGAATTCTTTCTCCCAATTGGCCATTTAAATTTAATAGTAAAAGACAGGTTCATGGTAACAAAGCATTGTAAAACCTTCAGAAGGAAAGGAGAATGTTTTGTGCATTGTGTGTGTGTGTGTGTGTGTGTGTGTGTGTGTGTGTGTGAGTTAAAGCCAACATTTTTAATGGAAATAATGATGAAAAATCTGTCACAGAATTTGAGACCCATTAAAACCAAGTTTAATGAAGAAAAAACATGAAAAGGGAAGCCTAATGGTTGTCTTAATAGAAGGAATAGGTTATGCTGTAGTAATATAAATATTCAACATTTTCAGTAGCTGGAAAGAACCAAATTTGTTTATCATGTTTATCTCAGATCAGCAAGGAAATTGTATCAGTTTCCTTACAATAGTAGTAAAAGTTTATTTTGATGCATGCTTTAATTCAGGAGACTCCTGAGTAAAACATTACTTTTTCTTATATTTCTTCCTAGGGAGAAATACCAAATATTTGTGAGAAAAACAAATATATCCTACGTGTGAGATCAAAAAAAAAAAAAAAAAAGTAACAAAAAAGTTATTTCACTTAGAATGAACATTTGAAAGACAAAAAAATCTGAGAGTAGCTCCACTCATCAATTGTCAAAATATATTAGTAGCTACACAAAGCTTTATATGTCCTCAGTTATTTTCACCAGCAAGTGATTTTTGTAGCATTCCCCGAAGAGAAGCGATAGGTAAGAGTCCTTGTGGAGTTCAGCTGCTGGGATTCATGCTTTAGCCCCAACATTGCCAACAGTTTATACGGATGTATCATATCATCTACCTTTTTGATCGCTGTTTCCTTATTTTAAAGACATAGCCTTAATTCTGTTTTGCAGGGTGTGTGCATGTGTATGAGAATAAAAAAGATAAAACATAAAAATACCACAAATCAACACAATTCATTTCTAATGTTTTTACTGGTTTTCATATGTGATCATATTTATTAAAATACCATCATCCTTATTTTCTAAGTGAGCCCCTAAATGAAATCTATTGACATTTACTCTTTCGTCTATGACTCAGATGTTAGATGGTAAATTTTTGACTTAAAATTAGATTTCTGAGGAGGCAGTTGTGGTGGTTATGCTTGTAAGCTCAGATTTGGGACGCTGAGAGAGCAGCTGATCATGAGTTACTAGTGAGACCCTGTCTCAAAAAAAAAGAGAATTTTGATTTTGTGCCTTGATTTACTTTCCACCCTCACTTATTTATTTACCTAATTTGATCCAGTCATATGCTAATGTGACCTTTAAGGTTATTTTAGCAAACTGTCTCTCTCTGTCTCTGTCTCTCGGTGTCTTTCGCTTGATAAAAATAGTGAGTTAAAAGTGGGAGAGGATATTGCAGAAACAGACGGCAAACAAGAGAAGAACCGCAGTGTAACTGAAAGACACAGTGGATCAGCAGAGCCGCAAATGTAGCAGAGGAGGCCAGGTAGCGATTTGCTGAAGGGAAAAGGGGGTAATGCCCAGCCTAGGATCCCGGTGGAGCTCCCAGTACGCGGCTTGTACAAATTAATCACGGGCAACTGGAGCAGGGCTGTAGGAATGCATATTTAAAAGAAGAAATTATAGAAAATTTATAAAATCCTGAATTCAGCATTTTTTTCCCAAACAAAGAGAAAGGAAAACAGTAGATTGAGATCTTTGTCATTTTATGATGGAAAAACACTGAACTGTGAGTTTCAGAGATAGCGAGTCTAAAGAAGTCAGTACGGTAAGTTTTAACTAAATTTAGATTTTATACAGCACCCTCTCCCCTCCCCCTTTTTGTCTTGAAACAAGAGGTTTCTGTCATGTGATTTGATACGGTCCAAAGTTTCACAATCATTTTGTTGACAGCTTGTGTTTAAGTGTCCAGCAGCACAAAATGTACTTTTTATGCTGGAAGTGTGACAGGAACTTGGCTTAAAATGCTTCTCTTATTTTAGAGTTCTGGTAAGCAAACTTGATTATCTTTCTCTGACCTTCGAGAGTGACTTGTCCAAAGTTTAGTTTCCTTTTAATTTCATTGTGGGGAGGACGAGGGAGAGCTACTGAATGAAGGTTTACTGTTTTAAGAAAATCATATACAATCCAATGTAAAATTGAGAATTATGACTTTTTCAGGAAAAGCAATCTCTAATTTGACCGAATTATATTACACAATAATGTTGTTACCTAGTGCTTTAGAACATTAAAAACTGAAAAAAATTAAAGTTTACTTGTAGATAAATGTAAATGATAACACAGCACTCATGACATTAAAGAATTTCCATTAAAAATTTTAAGAATACTTATTTTAAAATGTTTACTATGAAGATATTTAATTATGAGGCCACTTGGCTGATAATTATAAAAGATAAGGGAAAATTTGGCCTCTCTGGATCAGTGTTGTTTCATTTGCATGTTAATAATCTCTACTGTCTGAAAAAAATGTGAGACAACTTCCAATGGAGAGAAAGAATTTTATAATTCATATTTATATAGGTAGATAGGAAGCTGTATAAAGAGATTGAAGTTTCTTGAATATTACTATTTTTTGCTTACCACTTTACTTGAGCTCCTTTAAATTGTGTTAGTCTAGTTTTAGTGTGACTTAGGCAGAGTTTAAGCTAAATTACTCAACTTGTCATTAAAATTCAATGTATTGAGAGAAATTCTTAATTTACACTAGAGTCCTTCCCCTATAATGTTATTTATACTATGGACGTTAAAGAAAATAATGAATACCCCTTATATAATGTTTATTGGAAAAAGTACTTTTGACAACATTCTGGGTAATTTTGAGTTAGAATTTTCTTATCAACATTAGATATTATTTTTTAATTTATGTTTTATATATTACTTTAATTGTACATATTTATGAGGTATAGTATAATTTGATATATGTATACAGTATAATGATCAAACCAAACTAGCATTTCAAACTTTTTAAACTTAAAAATCTTTCTATTATCTTGGCATAATTATCTCTATATATGGGGTGACTAATTTGTAATAACCCAAGAAAGTTCCAAATATAATGTAAGGACAAAGAGATGGCAATATTAAATACTCTATTTTTATCAGTACAAATTATATACATATATTGAAATATCACACTGTATGCTATAAATATTAGATATGTTTTATTGAAACTTCAAATATAAATAATACTCAAGGGATATTCTTTTAATGTTAGAGTGTAATCACATTCCTATGTCATTGTGTGTGTGTGTGTGTGTGTGCGAGACTGAACCCTAAGCCACGTACAAATTAAACACATGTTCTACCATTGAGCCTTAGTCTTATTTCGTATTTGTGAAGGAATTCCAAAATTACTCCATTTTTCACATTATAAAAGCCATAAGCCTTTAGAATATAGAGAAATTTTCTCTTTGTAGAGCAATGCAGGAGATAAAGACCACAGAACTTTGACTGTAATAACTGTGACAGTTTCCTTGAGGATCATTCCTTCAAGATAGCTGTTCCAGGAACTGGACACAAAAACTATTCCAGCTCTACATTTTTTGTTTTGTTTTTTATCTCAAGGATGTCTTGCATATTTTACTTAACAAGATATAAAGATGTTTTAGTTGTTTTAAGGTCAGTCTCTCTGTAGGATCTATAACTCTGCAGATTGCTTTTTTGAGGTATAAGTTAAGATTAAATGAGAAAATATATGACAGTACCTGACCCTTAATAGAAACACTTTAAATTTTTACATATCTACACCTATTTTGAGGTAAAAATAAAACTCTCCAAATAATGCCTGTAAGTTATTTCATAATATTTTCTTTAATAATGTCCAAAAAGCACTGTGCAAAGCAATGATTTGTTATTAAAAGAACAGTTCAGAGTTAACTGATTAGGCAATGACAAAAGTAGATTTCAAAGCTAACATGAGTCCATAAACCCAAGAGAGAGACAGAATGGGGGACGGGAGAGACAGAGGGAGATAGAAACAGAGATAGAGAGGAAAAGGAGAGAGAAAGGGAGGAAGGAAAAAAGGAGGGAAGTAAAGGAGGAAATGAAGGCAGGAAAGAAGGCTTCTTCAGGTCATGTTCTGAACCCTTCCTTACATTTTAGCATTGGGAACCTTGA
This sequence comes from Dinomys branickii, assembly GCA_004027595.1. NCBI lineage: Eukaryota > Metazoa > Chordata > Mammalia > Rodentia > Dinomyidae > Dinomys > Dinomys branickii. The sequence goes on along the minus strand of PVLD010005893.1, from coordinate 33,525 downwards.
GTGAAATAAGAGGGTCAAATGATTTTCATCACTCCTCTCCTTTTCTGATTTTAATTCTCAACCATGTCCACCTAGTCTGTTGTATTCCTTAGAAAATTTCCTCTTCAATTTGTCTTTGAAACCTTCCTCTGATAATGAAATACCTCTTTGTCTTCTTCCTACTCCTCATTCAAAACACACACTGGCTTTATATAACTTTGAGAAAAGAGTCTTTTGTTCTTGCTGACTTTGAGCATCCTCCATGTATCTTCCGTGCCTTGACTCTGACTATACTTCCGTTGTCTATGACTCTGCTATACCAAGCTTATTGTTGGAAGATCCTACACTGACTTCCTGCCATGCTCCTTGCTTCATTTTCATATTGAATAATTGTTTTCTACTAAAAAAAATTTTATCGTATCTGTTGTCATTAAAGTCAGTCTTATTCTCCAATGTTATCTTTCCCATTCTCATATGTCAGGTGACCTTTTGGGCCAGTAAATTCCTAAAGCACTTTGTAGTTCTCCTAAACATTGATCTTGCCCTTCATTGTACTATTGTTTGTTTCTGTGTTTGAAAGAGTCCCTCTTCAGACATCACAGAATCCCTAGAACAGCAGTAAAATAATATAACATGAAATATGTATGAAATTCAACATTTTTAATGACCAGTTTGAAAGAAGCAAAAAATAAATTCAGGACATTAATAGTAATAATGAATAATAAATTTTATTTAGCCTAATATCTCATCAAATGTTGTCACTTCAGCACATAAGCAACATTAACATTATCAATACTTTTCCATTGAAATTTTACACAAATTCTGAAATTTGGAGTGTATGTGTTATAGAACATTTCTTTCTGACTAGCAACACTTCATCTTTTCAATGACCAATAATTTTATAAATTATTAATTTCATAATTATATAATTCCAAGAGAATGTGTGGTGTACTACAGAGAACATTATTTTCAATCAGACTCAACATTATCTGCTTTTCTCACCTACTAAATAACCCTGCACAATTTGCTCAGTTTCTCTGACCTTCAGTTTTTCAGAGTTTTTTCAAGATTAAAGTTGAGTGTATCACACAGTTTCTGCCACAGATTTCATTTATTTTAAAAATGAAGGCATAACCCATGTCATGACAATGTCCTGCACAGTGCATGATACTTAGTTTGTAGGTTTATAGCCATTTACTGAGCATATAACACATAGTAATCAGTAGTTGGGTTCTAGGAATATCAGATATAAAGTCTGCCTATAAGAAGCTTGATTCAGAATGGTACATATGTAAATAAGTATTGATAGCATATTTACATATCAATCAAATATATCTTAATAATGTTGTAAAGCTAATAAGCTTTTGGGGTAGGAGAGTTATCAACTACACCTGGGAACTTAAAGGTAGGTTTCATACATTTGTTGTATGAATGAATGTTGCTTCCACCACATGTGCATCATACCCACAGGGACTGCAGGAGAGATCATAGCAAGAAGAAAATCAACTGGAATGCCATGAACCCATGAAATTACATGACAAACATGAGGACTTTCTCATTTTGCAATGGAGAGTGTCCATGTGCTTAGCAGGCAGAAGGCTCAGAGAAGAGCGTGGGGATAGTAGAGGGATCACTGGGGTCCGGTACGATCTTGCTGTCCTTCAGCAGAGCTGACACTTGCTTATTTCGTATATGTGCTGCCGAAGCGAGCACTGACACTTGCTTATTTCAACTCACATTAATAAATGACATCACCAAGACATGTTGGCATTGTTAGTATTTTTTCCCTTATTCCTCAGCTGTCATCTATCTATAAACATAATGTCACTCTACCTTTAAAGCAAATCCTTTTTTCAAAGTTAAGTTTATTGGTACAACTTAGATATACATAATGATCATATTCATCATAGGGATTTGTACCTGTATATGATGCATTTGGATTCCTCTTTTGTTCCCAGGCCCCTCCTCCCTTTAGTCCCTCTTCTGCTCTGTTTACAAAACTTTGTTTCCATTTAATACTTTTTCATCATTTCTTTCCTTTTCTCTTCCTTCCTTTCCCCCTTCTCTCTCCCTAGTTTCTCTTTCCTTTCAAACAATTTCTTCCTATATCACATTATGTATTGTACATTTTGGTTCTGATCTACTCTTTCAGTTTCTCACACCAGGGAGAAAATGTGATATTTACACCTGTGTGTCCAATTTATTTCATGTAAGAGTATGGTCTCAAGGTGCATCCATTTTCCTAGAAATGTCTCAAATTTATCCTTCATTATGGCTGAGTTATACTGCTTTGTATTAAAAGAAATCCTTTTCATCCATTCCGCATTTGGGTTGTTTCCAAGATTTAGCTCTTACAAACTGTACTGCTATAAATGTAGGTGTGGATATATCACAGTGGTGTGATATTTTTAATTCTGAGAAGATACCCAGCAGGGGCATAGCTGGGTTGAATAGGACCTCTAATCCTAGTTTTGTGAGGAATCTCCTCACTGATTTCCACAGTGGTTGCACCAGTCCACCCTCCAGCAGGGGAGCAGGATCCTTTTCCCATAGACCCTCCAGTGTTTTTTGTTGGTTGATTTCTTGATGACGGCCATTAGATTCTGCCTATTCCTAGGCCAAGTCAGTCACCTCTTTCCTAGATCACTAAAAAAACTCTGACGTAATTTACTTTTTCTACTCTTATGTTCCTGTAATCTTACTTCTTTTTAGAAGTGGGAGTCATTTTCTTTTACAGCATGGCGTAGCTTTCAGTTCCCCTTCTTATAGCATTAGTGAGCCTCTCTTCATATTCTCCAGGGGCCCACAGGATCTGACCTGCCTTTTTGTCCTCAGCCCATTTACCTCCCTCTTTGTCACACACGCAGCCCTTCCAAAGTCTAAAAATTTCCTTTTTGAGTGTTCTTAACCCTCTTGGCTGTGGTACACATTTTTTCCTAGCCTTCAGCTCCTCATATGTTATTGTAAGGATTGATTGACTGCAGGAGCAGGTTCACTGCAAGACTCAGGATATTGGTACCATAATATCTCCCAGAATAAACTGAATGGGCATTGAACCATATCTTTCATAAGGAAGAAATTTCTTGTAAAAACACTACACTCAAGACCTGTGGAATATTACCAGGCCCTTGCCAAACCCAGTACGTCAATAAAAACCTTGCCTTTCTCACTGTTAACAGGCCAGCCTGATTTTTGTATCAGGGCTGTCCCCACCTTTCTGCCTCCAGGCTCATACTCTTTGGCCTGGTTGTCACCACGTCTGAAGGTCCTGTCCAGCATCACTTTGTGGCTCTGTCGGGACAGTGTGAAACAAGCTCGGGGTGAGACCTGTTGGGTTTGGGGCCTCGGATACCAGTCAGTGACCACCAGCTGCCGAGGTCACCTCTGCTCAGAGTTCAGCTCTGTTACTCCGCTTGCCACTCGCTCCTCCTGGCCTGCATGCAGTGCTCGCTCTCCTTCTGTCTTCTTGCTTTTACTTTTCTTCTCTCTCCCCCTTATGTCCTCCACTTTCAAAGATGGCAGGGCATAAACTAGGTCTTCCTACTTCCCACAACCCCCCTGGGGACACCTTGCTCAGTGCAGAACTCGGGGGTGGTCAGCTGGTGGGAGATGAATCCCCGAATCCTAGTGCACTTATTACACTCTTCCTCCCTGTGAACCTACTGGGTTACTTTTCCCCTTTCCCTCCTTTCTCTGTATTTTTCATTCCCTGTTTGATTTCCAGCACCAGAGAGCCTTTGTGGAATGAGACCTTCACAGTCACACCCACTATAACCAGGGTTTAGCCAGACATTCCGATCAGGTCAAGGATCAACCCAGTTTGGAGGCTCTCTGGAGGCATCTGAATTTCCTAATGTGTGGTCCGTGTGCAAGCGGTTCTCGTCTTCTGCCATACGAAAGGGCAGACGTCTTCTAATTGATTGTACTTTATTCTTTTTGTCCTTCCTCCTTTCCCCGCTCCCACTCCAGCTTCCATCTGTGTCTCTCCACCTGTGTCCTTGTTTTTACCTTCAAAATATCTTACGTCCTGTTTTAGTATTCAGACAGAGTGGAAATACAGCTTTAGCTCTCACTGGGAGGTGTTTGCTAACTGGACATGCAGATACTTGAAATTCCTGTGTAGGCTTATGTGCGCCATAGTCCTCTCTCTGTTGCTGTGTTCTGATTTGTGTTGCTGCTTGTATGGACAAAAGGTCACTTTATATGATCTTCCCTATGAACGGTCCATGTTCTGAGACGTGCGCTTTCTGTGTTGACCCTGACAATAGAGCATAACCCCCCCCCCCATGAAGTCGATGCTTTAATTGGAAGGAAGCCCTGGTTTAGCACCGTGGCTTTTAATTGTGTGGTTGATGGGCATGCCTAATGTACAGTATTTCTTGTCAACAATTTCAAAATAGTTCTTATATTGCAATTATATAGTAATACATAGAGACTTTTAACTGTTTTGTTTTCTTCTACTGTCTTTACTAAATATAAAACCCAAAACAAGCAAACAAAAAATATGATTATAGAAATTTGAGTGTTAACTCAACCTCACTTGGCTGGGGATGTAGCTCAGCATCACAGCACCTGCCTGACAGGCATGAGGCCCTGAGTTCGATTCCTAATACCGAAAAAAAGAAAAAGAACATGTTACTCTATAAAACTGGATCAAGGCTTACATAAAACTTACAAATAAAAATGTGGGAGACTCAGGCAGGAGAACTGCAATTCTGAGCCCAGCCTGGGAAACTTGGCCAGAGCCTACATAAGTGGACTTGCGGGGGGGGGGGGGGTAGCTCAGTGTGAAGGAGCTGGGTTCAATCCTGGGTACCATTTAAACAAAATTTTAAAGTCTGGTAATGTGAAGGTTATTTAGTCTTCTATATTTGAGTGTGCTGTTTTTGCATACCTGTTACATGTGCTTACAAAACAAACCCTACCTAGAAGTTCTATTTAAATTGACTGACAGACAAATGAGCACTGAAGTAATGAACCCAAACCTATTTTCATTTTCATGATTTAGGTAAATCTTTCACAAAGTAGTTAATTTAAATTTGTTAAGATAAAAGTAAAGCTGTTCTTAACTTTGCTAGCAAATCATTTTATCTAAGTTGCTAACCAATCAAGATAGTAATTATCTTTGTTAAAAATTTAAGTAACGAGTCAGGCATATGATGCACACCTGAAATGCTAGCACTGTGAAGCTGAGGCAGGAGGAACACATATGTATTCAAGTCCAGTTTAGACAACTTAGTAACTTTGGAAGAGCATGACTCAAAAAATAAAAAAATGTCTGGAGACGTAGCTCAGTGTGAAGGCCCTGGGTTCAATACCGTTTGCCAAAAAGAAAAAAAAAAAAAAAAGAAAAAAGAAAAATGTAAGATACAACATCCATTCCTTTCTATTTTTCAAGTACAGCAACCTTTAGGGCTTTATTTGGCAAGAAAACAGATTAAGGTGTTAACTATAATTCCCTGATAGTTTGGCATTAATGGGTAATATAAAACCAACTACTAAAACAGTCAATTAAATAAATATAATTGGCATAAGTGTTTAAAATGTTATAACACAAAATAACTGACTCATTATAATTAATATATACAGTTGTACATGTAAAAGTTATTAAAATTAAGTTGTTTAAGGACAGTTACTCTTATTAAGAAAGAGGAGTAATTCGTACAAAATCAGAAATTTTGTAAAAATTGTTTCAATTTGCAAATTTAAAAATATTAATGCAAAAAGAAACCACTAAATAAAAACTGATATAAGAAACTTATACATTTAGAGATGTATATTCTGATAAGCAGAGATGGTTTCTGACAATTTTATGCCAAATGTTACCTAATCTTTCCAGGATTCTAACCATTTGGGGCCTTTATTTACTATTATTCTACTTCTAATTATTTGCCCCTGGTTTGTTTAATATCCTTGTAAAATTTGTGCACTGTAAACTTCAGCAATTCCAGGTCAAAGTGATGCTCATACACGAATTTCAACCCATCCAGATGGAGAGTCTGTACTCCCGCATTGTGCCTTTTATGTGAGATGGGGAGAGATTTTTACAATCACCAAGGTCAGGAAGGGTCAGTGTCCCTATAGTAGCAGAAAGAGGTTATAAGAAGACATCTTTTTCAATTTTTTTCTTGAGACTATAGAGAATGAAATCTTTCAGAGGAAATGAGAGGTAGGGAGCACCATGGAGACGAAGGACAGGTATACACACTCCTAGAGTCTTTACACATGTTCTGTTTAAAAGTGCAGTATGCATTTCTTCCTGCCCCGCTCAGATTTTATAATAAAGACCAGACAAACCACAGGACAAGATAGACTACAAGAGTCAGCCACCACAACATCTCCAAGAATATTACTACTGATCCATGTTTTTTACAAGGAAGTAGTTCTTGTGAAAATATCACACTCATGACCAGTGGAAAATTATCAGACTTTAGCCAAGCCTGGAAACTCAACAAAGCTTTGCCTGCATGTCCATACTCCTTGGCATGGTTTCATTTCTATTATCTTTAGGTGAGAAGATTTTGTGTCCTGCATCGTTACTGTCACTATTATTATATTTCCTTGCATCCTTTCTTTTTTTCTCCTAGAAGGTAAGAGCTCTTGGAACAGGAAACTGCTATCATCATGACACCCTGAACGTCATGCTCAGGGCTTACTGCAGACAAGATTCTTCACTCAATATTACTGAATGGATGGACGAAGGCTTTTCCCACCTATACTAATAGAATTTTACTGAATAAATGATAAAAGGGGATGTGAATTACTCTATTTAGTGTTATATCAGCTATAAAGATAGTTACTTTGTGGGAGAAAAATGTCACCACCCACATAAATCCTGCTGCTCTAGTCATGTAGTAAACATGATTTAATGGATGGGAGGAGCCCATTTCTCCAATTATTGGGCATTTAAATTTCAAATGATTTCTTAAATTTCAATGCATAAATATAAATAAGACTTTGTATTAGAGGAGGAAAACATAGCTGAACTGAATATTCTGTCTACTTTTCTAAATGGAACTGTCCAAGTACTTGCAGATGGACAGTTAAAGCAATATTTGGAGTATGAGTTCAGGTGGTCCTGACTGTAATTTCCCTTGTACTACTGAAGGACTCAGAAATAAGACCTAATACAAGTTAAATACTTCATATGTACAGAGTTTTATCATATAACTAATGTCACCTGTTTGGAAAGATTAGTATTTTTTCAAGAAAAATCACTAAATTCTAAAAGACCATTTAAGTTATTTCTCTGGGTGAATTGTATTTACCTCCAAGTGCATATTATGATTCATGGTCATTTCCAGATGATAAACAGTTGGTACTCTAAATTTATAATGATACTAAATTTTACTTTGTAAAATGTGCTCTTTTACAGGAATATAAACAATTGTTAGAAAGAACCCTGACAACTTCACAGCAAAATGAAGTTCTTCCTATTGCTCTTGGCTGTTGGGCTTTGCTGCGCTCAGTACACCCCACACACTTGGCAGGGCCGCACAGCTCTCGTCCATCTGTTCGAGTGGCGCTGGGCCGATATCGCTTTGGAATGTGAACGCTACTTAGCTCCAAAGGGATTTGGAGGCGTTCAGGTAAGGATCAACCGCAGCATAAATTTCATCATTTATTGTGCTTATAAAAAACAGCATTTTAACTAGTTTCAGCGATGTCAAGCAACATTTAACTCACATAATTTTTCTAAAAGCAATTTTCTGAGGAAGAAAAAATGAAGAATTGCTGACAACTTTTTAATTTGTCTCACAGTATGTATGAGAAGGATAGCTCCAACGTGCAGTTACCATTTTCAAGTGGTGATAAAACAGTGCAGTTTTATATGCGAAGAATCAAAAATAATTTGGAAAGTTGATCAGTTTTCTAGAGAATCTAATGACATAAAGTAAGACATAATTGGAAACTTGTTAACATTGTTTTATTTGCAGGTCTCTCCACCCAATGAAAATGTTGTAATTACCAACCCTTATAGACCCTGGTGGGAAAGATACCAGCCAGTTAGCTATAAGTTATGCACCAGATCTGGAAACGAAGATGAATTCAGAAACATGGTGACTAGGTGTAATAATGTTGGTGTAAGTGACTTCAAATTTTCTTTAAAAATTTTATGTAGGAGGACAATTTCTTCTGTCTTGTACTTTTTGGAAGGGAAAGTTGTCCGTATTTTAATTCTTTTAAACTTTATTTCATACTTTAACCTAGCTGAAAATCAATGATTATCTTCTCTTCCACAGCTGTAAATCCCTGTAGATATATCATTTATCTACTAAAGACAAAACAGTTTAATGTTTAAGAAGAGTTTATTTATCAAACATGAATTTTTATGGTTAGAAGTAGCATACAAACAAAACAAAGCAAGGACATTAAAAATGATATGGCGTTTCAAACCAAATGATAGGGTTAACAGTGGTTGTTATGTTACATATTGTTATCTTGAATTAAGTTGCTCAGATTATCAGATGTAAAAATAGAAAATTGAGCAAATCATTAAAGGGAATAAGAAAATAATACTTTAAAAGAACATTAGAGACAATATATAGTTTCACTAGACAGGGTTGCAGGAATTTGCCAATGGTTGTTATACTGCACATTGTTGTCTTCACATAAGTTGCTCAGATTATCAGACACCAGCATGCAAAATTGGTCAAAATATTAATCATTAAAATCTAATCATTAACTGTTCCCCTCAGTAAGTCACCAGACATCAGCAGTAAAGTTATGCCAGCTATTCATAGATATAGATATAGGTATAGGTATAGGTATAGGTATAGGTATAGATAAAGATAAATTAAACCTTGAGTATTCAAGGAAAAAAAAAGAACTAGTGTACACATCTCTTATTAACACTTTCTGGTTAGGAATTGATAATTTCAGTGACAATAGTTACTGCTATTTTTATGTGATTTATGTATCCACATATAATTTCATGTTTTACTTCTCCATTGGTTCTGCTAATAAATAAATTTTACTCTAAGTAGAGTGCAGATACTGCTTTTTTTTTGTAGTGACTCATTGAAATTTCAATAAAACTGACATGTCCTAACTGATTCTTACTTTCTTAATAATAGTTTTTTCCATTCTGTTATAGTTATGGTAGCTTCTGGTTCTCTCAACTTGGCATTTATAGAAACATTTGAGCAAGTAACTAGAAAAATGTAGATATTTGTTCCACGTAAGTTTTCTTTCACAATTGGCTTTTGGTTTGGCAGGAGAATAAAGTTACAAAATCACAAATAAATACTTTGGAGTTTTATTAATATGTAATAATGCTTCTGAAGTTAAACTGAAGTGGACACTTTGCTTTTAAGGTGAGAATTTATGTCGATGCTGTAATTAATCATATGAGTGCTGAAAGCAATGCCCCAGGAACGAGCAGCACTTGTGGGAGTTACTACAACCCTCAAAACAGGGAGTTTCCAGCAGTTCCATACTCCGCCTGGGATTTTAATGATGCCAAATGTAAAGCTGCAAGCGGAGGCATTGAGAGCTACAGTGATGCTTCGCAGGTAATTTTTTTTAAAAAGTAAAAATCTAAACCCAAATCTCTCCATGTTTTTAATCACTTACATGAGCATGATTAAATAGTATGTTAGATATTAGTTTGGATTCCTCAGGAAAGCATTTTACCAGGACTCACTGCTTAAAAATATGAAGAAGAAATATTTGGAACTTTCTCCTAATCCCTGGTGTGGAGATACATTTAAGTTATAGAGCACTAAAATCACATGTAGAAGTCCATGGGTTTTATTCCTAGATTCCAAGCCCTCAAAAAAAAAAAAAAAAAAAAAAGAAAGAAAGAAAGAAAAAAAAAAGAGAAAAATTTCCTCCCATCAATTAAAAAGCTTATGTCCTCTATTTCCTACATAATCATTGTCTATTTTTACACTAAAAATATTTCAAAAGTATGTCCACTATAAAATATTAATATTTCTGTGTCCCCAGTGCCCCACAGAAAGAAGGCACTGTGTCAATATCTATTGAGGTCTAAGTAAATGAATTGATAATTAGATGGACTTTCAGAGGAAAAGTGAAGAATCCATCATCAAATTTTTACCTCAACAGGTCAGAGACTGCCGTCTCTCTGGTCTTCTTGATCTCGCCCTTGAGAAAGATTACGTGCGCACCAAGATTGCTGAGTACATGAACAGTCTCATTGCCATTGGGGTAGCAGGGTTCAGACTGGATGCTTCTAAACATATGTGGCCTGGAGACATCAAGGCCATTTTGGATAAACTGAATAATCTGAATACAAGTTGGTTCCCTGAAGGAAGTCGACCTTTCATCTTCCAGGAGGTACATCAATGCACCTACATGCACACAATAAAGTAGCATTTTGTTCATCAGAAAATAAACAGCACATTTATTTAAATTTATTTAAATGTGCCATTTTTGTAATTTAATGGGTGAGTGATATAGATCAAGCAGCGTTTTTAACTTCCTTTTATTCAAAGATAGCAATGGTAGCACATTAATTATCACATTCGGTTCTATGGAAACTCGGAGGATTTATTTAGGCTGCAGACTTGGCAGTGTCCATTAGTGCCTCTCCAGAGACAATATGGAAGACTGAAAACTGTGATTGTTGTTGTCCAAACCAATCCATCTGAGTTTGGATCTTCACTGCACCATTGTTGGCTGTTGGGCTCTGTCACTGTAACTTGTCTAAGTTCCTAGGGAAACTGATGATCCTTGCTGTTTAGCAGGTTCTCCATGTAAAGAAGTGGGCTAATAACAATGTTTATGTTGTTTTGTGGGTAAATGACTTGATAATTATCAAGCTCTGGAAATGTCAATCAGATAGTGCATGCTATGTTAGTGGGAGTTATTGTTGCTGTCATTTGTATGGAAGGATAAATAAGGTCAGCCTCCTTACAGGATAAAAGAGTACCTTGTCATTAATTTTATTTCAGTATTGAAGCATTTTCTGAAAAATAACATCAACAAGAATTTTGACATGAGAAAAATCATATGGAGCCCTTCAAATAGCATAATGCCTTTAGATATATTTTTAATAAGATGCTAATTTGTACATTAAAATGTTCTTATTTAAAATGATTTTTCCCCTGTATTTCTACCAGGTAATTGATCTGGGTGGTGAGGCGATTAAAAGTAGTGAATACTTTGGAAACGGTCGCGTGACAGAGTTCAAGTACGGTGCTAAACTGGGCACAGTTATTCGCAAATGGAATGGAGAGAAGATGTCTTACTTAAAGTAAGCAAAATATAATTTATTGTTTGAATTCTTCTACAGATCTATTAATTATATAACCCAGTATGATTAATATTCTTATATCCTTTAAAAAAAAACTACCAAGAAGTTAATTATTGTTATTATTTCACCAATAACCACCTTTTATTTAGATTTTCCAACCATAAGGAAATATAGAAATGCAAAACATTACAGAGAGACTTTAACCTGTGTATTGTATGAGCCTTTTAGATTTGATTATCAGTTGCTTCCCTATTATCTGTTATTGTTAAAAAAATGACCCTACCATTGATGAAATGACTACAATATGTTGTTTTCTGGAATTTATCAATTAATTAATTTGAAATATTAAAATGTTTATGTTACAAAAGTACAGTGTTAAAGTCCTATTTTAATCTAATTTACCATTTATATCATGGTATGAATGCTGACTCCTTAAGTTCATCTCAATTATACTGAAACCTGTAAATTCTAAAAGAAGCTCTTCTAATGGGGAGAACACTACAATGAACCATGAATAGAATATAATCATTCCTACATATCTACAAACATGTCATTTATTTGTAGATTACATGTATACTCCTAGATATAACGATATATATATATATATATAATTATATGTAACTTTATATATTATAAAATCCTATTAATAATACTTAAAGAATTTATCTGAGAATGTTATATAGAAAGGCATGCAGATGAGATTACTTAAACCTCTTGTGAAATATTTTTTTGAACAGAAACTGGGGAGAAGATTGGGGATTCATGCCTTCTGACAGAGCCCTCATCTTTGTGGACAACCACGACAATCAGCGCGGACACGGAGCTGGAGGAGCGTCCATCCTTACGTTCTGGGATGCTCGGTAGGAAACAGTGTTTTCCAAATATTTTACCTATCTTTTATATTCCTTTTTCTTTTTGTACTGAGAATTGAATTCAGGACCTTGCACTTGCCAGGCTGGCACTTCTGCCACCGAACTGTATCCCTGACTTTACCTATCTTTTAATGAAGAGCAAAAACATTCTTCTATTACAATACCATTTTATGACTTTCAGACTGTATAAAATGGCTGTTGGATTTATGCTCGCTCATCCTTATGGAATTGCACGAGTAATGTCAAGCTACCATTGGCAAAGAAATTTTGAAAATGGAAAAGTAAGTTTTAAAGTGTCTTTTTTCTTAAGCCAAATAGGCAATTTGTTTTAATGTCACGTGATGTTATTACACTTGATAGTTCTTCACTCAATGTTTATTTAATTATAAACCCAAATTCAGACTCTTGTTTAAGAATTGCACAGGATATTAAAAAGTAAAATTTATGTTCTCTGTGGCAAAGATTATGAAGATATTCAGAAATATAGCAAATATCCATATTTAGTTAGAAAGAACAAGCAGCACTTAAAAATAGTAGCAAGACAGAGACCAAAGTATATACTTTTCATAATTATGTCAGTGTTTAAGTGAGGATTATACATGCTAGCATTTATAAAAAGAACTTAAAACATTTCTCGCCCATCATAGGAGCAAAAAAGGTCTTTGTTCATTTTTTTAAAAAAAAGTTATATAGAACAAAAAGGAATGATTCAGCTGAGCTGAGGTCAACTAGGAAAATATGAGGAAGGAAATTATGCATCTTAAATAAAAATTTTAAAAATTTAATTATAGTAAAGATATCAATCTGAAAAGCAAATTCAAAATGAATTGAGAAACAGGGTCATGAAGATTACTTTTGAAGGTAGAAGAATTTCATTTTGAACTAAAATTTAGAAATACCATCATATAAAACATTATACAAAAAGCAGACATTCCTTTACCCTCGTGTCAGACAAATATCTATCAAGCTTTTATTCCTAGATTCACTTTAAGAAACCCTTTTGCACAGCAAAAGTTAATACCAACAGAGTGAGAAGACAGCCCACAGCATGGGAAGTAGTTAGCCATGTGTCCTCAGACAAAGGACTTATATCTAGATCATATGAAGAACTGAAAAAAACAATCAGACCTCTCTAAGTTTAAAGACCTAGTCCAAAAGTGGAAATCTGAGATGAATACACACTTCTCATGTGAAGAAACGCAAATAGCAAATAAATACATGAAAAATATTAAACATAACTGGTTATTATAGAGATGCAAATTAAAACAACACCGAGCTCCCATTTCACTACAGAAAAGAATGTCTACCATCAAGAAGTCAACCAATAACAAATGCTGGAGGAGCTGTGGGGAAAGGAACCCTTCCCCACTACTGGTGGGAGTGCAGACTGGTGCAATTGCTGTGGAAATGAGTGAGGAGATTCCTAAGATTCCTAAAAACCACTAGAAATAGAGGTCCCATTTGAGCCAGCTATTCCCCTTCTGGGTATTTTCCCAGAATTAAAAACATAATATATCGACCCCGTGTTTGTACCAGCACAGTTTGTAATAGCTAGCTCCCCAATTCTGGAAGCCACCAACCAATGGCTGCCAACAGAGGAATGGATAAAAGATGTGTTCTTGTTCTTCATGGGTTCTACTGCTCAGCCATAACGAAGCATAAGTTTGAGGCATTTTTCGGTAAATGGATGTACCTTGAGACCACACTCCTAAGTGAAGTAAGTCAGACCCACATGTGCAATCATTGCATTGTCTCCCTGGTATGGAAACTAAAAGAGTAAATAAGGACCAAAATGTGCAATAGATCTTGAGAAACTGGAAGAAATTGTTCAGAAGAAAAGAGTAACTAGGGAGGGGAGAGGGGGAAAGGAAGGAAGGGAAAAGGAAAAAATGATTAAGGTTTTTTAAAAGGGACTTTCTTTTTGTCGTTAGCAGTGCATGTGCATTATATACAGTTCAGCACTCTGCTTTGATTGAGGCAAAGGCCCAACAGTTTGACCCAACACTGTTCTTGTGCCATTTGTGAAAATATCAGTACAATTTCTCCAGAATAAGCTGTTCTACACTTTGAAAACTTCAGTACCACTTGTGTTTCTTCTCAGATATTGATGTAAAAGAACACCTCCCTGAATTATTGGGATATTACTCATCCAAGTGCTAATATCATATAATACAAATAAATTGTCCAATATCTGTAGGTTCATTCATTTGCAAGGCAAAAATATAAATGTGTAGACAAAATATTAAATCAATCTTTTTATTTTCCATTAAATCCTTCAATCTGTGAAAAAAATGGAATCAAAGCTTTGTAAATAGGGAGGGGAAGAGCAGAGGTGACTGGGAAAAAAGAAGAACTAAAATAGATAGTGTATGGGTTCAAACTCCCGGTGATGAATACGATTGTATGTATATCTAAAATGTACCGGTGAACTTGATTAAAGAAAATATAAAACAGTCAAGAAATATACAAATTAACATAGATTAGGCTATCACTTCCAATGTAGGTAACATTTAAAACACTGTATAATCTATTTCAACAACCTGTATGTAGATAATTTTTTCTTCTTTTTGAGATAGGGTCTCGCTATGCAGTTCAGGCTGGCCTTGTACTCACTTTGTAGCCCAGGCTGGCCTTGAACTTGCAATAATCCTCCTGCCTCAGCCTCCCGAGTGCTGGGATTACAGGCGTGAGCCACCACTCCTGCCTCATTTATAAATAATTCTGAGTTAATTCTACTGCACAATTTTAAAGAGATTAAAATGTTGGAGTAATTTTAATCCAGAAATTTGCAATGTGCCTGCCATAGTTAGTAAGCACTCAACATGGTTCTGCATTATGTCAAGAAAATAAAATTCTAGGTAAAGAGAGAGAGACAGCAAAAAAGAAATAATCCCACTACTCTATAAAACAACACATGCTATTGTTGGCCAGTTTTTGTATTTAGAATATGTCTTTTTATATTGAACAGATTGTAATATTTTCTCTAATTGGCCTTTTGATGTCAGCAGTCATGGACTATTTCCAGTTCCTTCTTTTAGGATTTCTATATGTTAAAGTAAACCCTTAGGTTTTTCTACTATTCATCATATGACATAATTTTACACTGATATTCTTTCAAAAGTTAGCTTTCTTAAAAGAAATATCTTAAGAGTGCTGGCAATCAGATGTAAAGACATAATATTAAAAAAATTTGTGATTTAGAAAAGATTATTAGGATATGATGATTCATATGTTTATCGTATGTTTATCCAAATGGTGGTATGAAATCAACTAATTTGACAATTATTGTAGGCCAGGCATTTTCACATGTATTACTTTATTTTTATAGACACAAAGCAATATCCCTACTTTACTGATGAGAGAACTGAGGCTACAGAAGTTATGTGTGTTGGCTGCTTTAGTTAACACTGTTAGAACCTATATTGTAATCCTAGTGTTTTGACGCTATTGTTCTTGCCCTTTCAATGATACTGAACTGTGATCTTATGAAGCTGTTGCTTGGAAAGAAAATAAAAGGATAAGGTTTGTTACCATTGCTCAAATGCAGCACTAGAGAGTGAGAGTCCGCAGGATGCTGAAGTCTCAGCAAAAGTCTATCAAAATATGGAAGCAGCTGGACCCTAAGTTAAGACATTGCAGGAACAAAGTGACAGGACTGACTACATTTGGGATAATGGAGAAAAGCTGCAAATACATGTACACGTTAAAAATCTGAGGTTTTTTCATAATTAAGGATGTTAATGATTGGATTGGGCCACCAAATAATAATGGCGCAACTAAAGAAGTGACCATCAACCCAGACACCACCTGTGGCAATGACTGGATCTGTGAACATCGCTGGCGTCAAATAAGGTGGGAATGTTTACTGAGTGATACCCTCTACTAGGACATTGAAAGATACCAGAATCTTATATGCGTTTGTGCTTTTAGGAACATGGTTGCTTTCCGAAATGTAGCTGATGGCCAGCCTTTCACCAACTGGTGGGATAACGGTTCCAACCAAGTGGCTTTTGGAAGAGGAAACAAAGCATTCATTGTGTTTAACAATGATGACTGGTGAGCAGATACCAACGCAAACATTTTATTCTATTAGGCTATTAGCTATTCTTTTCTTTTCCTAGTAATTTACTTTTTAATCATAATTGAAATATCTTTTGCTCTGTGGATTAATAACACAAAGATTCAACAAGTACAGAAGAAGAAGAATTTTGGATCTTTTCAGATCTGTGTGTTTTTATAAGGGTTTTCTGTTTTGAGTAGAGTTCATTTTATGTACCCTTGTCATCATATACATATATATAGTAATATATGTAGCATAATATATAGTAATATATATAGCATAACATACAGTATTATATACAGTAGTATAGTAATATGTACAGTATAGTAATATATATTAATATCTAAGGCACATTAATATATCCTCATGGCACTGTCTAGTTAATACACCAATGGTCCAATAGTCAGTGTAACAGCTGTGAAGTCACTGAAAGATTATGCTAGGTCCTGTATTGGAAGACTGTCTTCCCCTGCCTTTCTACATCAGCTCCTTCTCTGTCTGCTTCTTTGGCTTCTATATTGCACTTTTCTGTCTCTCTAAAATGGATAATAACTATAGAGAATCAGGAAATTGATGATTTATTTATGAACTAACCATGAGTAGAAGTTAGTCTTCAACTGAGACACTTCAATGACTTGCAAAAATGTTTTACTAACTCTAATTCTAAATATGGGGGAATCCTAAGACAGGAATAGAATACAAGTATTACAAACAGAAGACCAGAAAAGGGAAGTTTTAAAACTCAAACAAAAAACCTTACTGGGGAATATCATTGATCACATGATATAGATTTTTATATGTATGTTTGGAAAAGTATTGTTCCTCTGCTCATGGTTAATTCCTTTTAGCCTAATTCTGTTTA
This sequence comes from Dinomys branickii, assembly GCA_004027595.1. Taxonomy (NCBI): domain Eukaryota; kingdom Metazoa; phylum Chordata; class Mammalia; order Rodentia; family Dinomyidae; genus Dinomys; species Dinomys branickii. The sequence continues at coordinate 16,531 of PVLD010005893.1, read as the reverse complement.
CGTAAGTAAGTAATATGTATCTCTTTTTTTAACCAAAAGATGTCATGAATAGTCCTTTAATTTTTGTGTTCTGGATTCAAGAACTGAAATAAATCTATACAAGACAGCTTTATATTCCCAAACTATATACCTCTCTGTAGAAATGCTAAATTATTTTTAGTTGGAGAAAAGGATATTTTTTGAGAAAAAACCATTGAAATTCTTTAATCAATATTTGTTAAGTTTAGAAGAGTACAAATTTAAAATATTTAAGTTTGAAATGGGTAGTACTTTTATATGTGTAGCAACTCCTACAAATCCTTGCTAGCATTTTCGCCCTCCCACATGTTGTACTGTACACTTTTGAATAAGGAGCTGCTAGGTCTTCTATAAGGTTGCTTTTGGTCTTTAGGAAAAGTCTGAAGTCTTTAGATTTCAGTTTTTTCTCTTTTTGAGCCTTTGTTAAAATTTTACAGCACAAAATTAAACTGTTTATTCTAGAAATAGTCTGCTTTCTTGTATTTGTTTGTTTGATACGAATTAAAGTTAAATACTAAATTGTACTTTACAGGTCCTTGTCATTAACTCTGCAAACTGGTCTGCCCGCTGGCACATATTGTGATGTCATTTCCGGGGACAAAGTTGATGGCTACTGCACGGGAACTAAAGTCTATGTTTCTGATGACGGCAAGGCACAATTTTCTATTAGTAACTCTGCTGAAGACCCCTTTATTGCCATTCATGCTGAATCAAAATTATAAAATTCAAATTAAATACATGTAGATAAAGCATAACCAAGTGTATTTCTTTTCTTGGATGTGCATGAGTTATAATTCATTACATTTTAGTTTTACATATAAATAATAGTTATATGTAATCAACATGAATCAGCCTGAGCATTTAAAAAACTACATATAAATATACAATTATAATATACCTACAACCAAGCATTGTCCTATATTAACCTTTATGAATTTCTTCTTTTCTCTTTCATCATGAAAGAATGTACCCATTCCTCAAAAGGTAATGCTCTCAACTTATACAAATGCTATGAGGCCATTTTTATATTTTGGTATAGCAAGATTTTTCCTTACTACATTAGTCACTCAGATCATGTGTAATCCAAATTTTAAAATATCTACACCTTACTTTGGGTCTGTCCTCTCCACGGGTTCTTGTGCTGGAGGCTTGGTTCCCATGTTGCGGATGTGAAGAAAGTGGGAAGGGCAAGCGGTGGGGCTTTTATTGGAAGGGGGTTAGCTCATTGGGAATGCTGCCCTCAGGAGAAACTAGCACCTTCTTGGATCTTACTTATTTTCTGAGTGAGTTGTTACAACGTAGCAAGGCTGACTGCTGAATTCTTCCCTGGCTTCCTGGATCACCCTATGACCCCAGTCACGTGTGCCTCTGCTGTGATACCATCAGAATGAGCACTGCACCAGCACCAAACACGGTGCCACTCAATCTGGGCTGTTTAGCCCTTAAAACAGACTAAGTGATGCCCTTTCCTTTATATATTTCTCAATCTTGTTGGAGTAGCAGAAATTTCCTAATACATGAATTCCCAGATTTTCTTAAAGGTTAGCTCTTATCTTAAACTCTTTTTTCCTAATCAAAAATCTATGTTTTCATTCCAGTTTTTATAATTTCAACTTAATTTATTATTCATCTCTCCATTGTCCATTTTCCATTATCATCCTTCACTGAGTCTGTTTCTATCCACACTGTCAATGCATTTGTTACCGATCCAACGTACTAGCATCATTGATGCTGGCAACGCTGTAGCATCATTATAAAATACTCACAGCAATATTCAGAACAACCAGCCACAGTCTCCTCCTCTCTTCCTTCGGCTGCTGTGATTCTACTCTTGCTTGATTTTATCTCCCTGATAACTCTTTAAATTTTTCTAAATCATCTTCTGTTTTACTTAAGGCCTCATTTGCACATAATTTTCTTCTCTATCTTCTTCAGATGACTGCAATCATTTGTCTGAGTTTAAACAAATCCATTTTACCAGATTCCTATGCCTGTAATGCAGAATATTTCTTGAACATCAGCCTCACTTTTCTGGCAGAGACTTTTTATCTCAATTCAGTATTTCACAGATATCTCATACTTAACAAATCTAAAATGAAACCAGCAATTTTTTTCTTACATAACCTCTTTACTATCTCCTTTTTATTGCTGACTTAGAAACCTGTGATATTCTCTGAGTTTCTTCTTTTCTCTCAAAATTCTATTTTCTCACATAAACTTTAGGATGAAATGCTACTACATATTCAAAATGTCTCTCAATTCCTTGTACTTCTTTTATATCATTTGCCACTATTTCAACCAGGACATTTCATACCAGCCATGTAATAGGTCTCTTATTTCTCCTGCTTTACTCCATCAATCTATTTTCCTAACAATCCCAAAATCATATTCATAAAATTTAAATCAAATTATAAGCTTTTATATGTCAAATCTTTACATTCTTATTTCATCTAGAATAAAATCCTAATTAATTAAATTCTGATTAACTATGGCAATCTACACAACCACGTTACTTTGTACTAACCTAGTCTTCCAACTCAGCCCTGGGTCTTTCCCAATATCTCTAGCTCTTTGAGCTTTTCTTCATTTTCTTAAAGGTCTCATTTTATTTTTTCATCCTGGGCATTTTGTTGGATGCCCTCATTTTTTATTAGAACAGCCTTAACCCAGGCCTTAGCCTGCCAGACTTTTGTCATTGTAAGAACTACCTTACTCAGTGACAGCCACTACTATTTAGTCAGCTTTGCAATCCACAGGTCTGAATTTAACCTTTCAGTCCCTCCCCGCTATAACTCCCCAAAACAGCCAAGCACCAGATCTTTTAGTTCAGTGCTGGCGAACCTTTTAGAGGCGGCATTCCCAAACTGCAGCCCGAAGCCCACTTACTTATTGTGAAGGGCCAACACTGCAATCAAACCTGAACACCGAGGTTTTAGTTTAGAAAAAACAACTCATACTAAAATCTTTTCCTTTGAAAGAAAAACACAATAACATAAGTGCCCCAGATTCACCACCACCACTTTAGATTTTGTCTTTAAAATATTCTTGGCCATATTCTTCTATTTCTACTGCTACTGTCTAGCCATCATTTTCTTAAAAGACTAAAATTTCCCTTTAATGCCATCAATATGGGAAAAGTATAAAAACCTCCAATTTAAAACCATAATGACTATTATTTATCAAAATTGCACTGTAGTATACAAGGAAAAAGGTACAGTGATTACAATCCATGGTGTTTTACCAACTATACCTTAAAATGTCAGAATTACATCCATTTTTCTTTTTCTTTTAACAGGAGAGTAACTGGTGAATCCCTTTATCAATTTCCCCATGGTTAGCAGACAGATAGAAAAGAGTTTTCATGACTTTCAGGCAATGACAAAGATGTGTCGTTACCCCTCAGCCAAAGAGAGGATGACTATATAGATATGTTAGAAAACTTCAGAGAGGGTATTTGAAAGGGACTGTATAACGACATAACAGTATTTGTACAAGACTGTGTACTTGTTCAAATAGTAAGATACTTTCTAGGAATATAAAATATTAAATGTGCATACCAGTTGAAATTTTAAATATTAGAATACCTTCACTGAAGTTCTTTTATTATGGAAGAGTGAACTGCAGCCACAGCATCCGTGTTAGCCCTTTCACCAACATTCTTTTCTCTGCCATGCAGTCAGGGTGATTGTCAAATCTGAAAATCAACACCATGACCACAGCAGTGATTCTAAATCCCATCAGTGGATTTCAACTTACTTCAGAATAAAAGGCCAAAATGCTTAATTGAACTCAGATGTGCACTTGAAGCCTCATCTTACCATGGCTTGTAGTGAACACATTCAGTTGTTCCCAAGTCTGTAACGGAGCATGGGTGAACAAGCAAGGCAACCATCACTGCAATTGATCAGTCACTGAGGGGAGCTTGTAAAAGAGCAAGAGGAGTTACCTTAATGTCAGCCAAATGAATTTCAAGCCAAAACTGATCAGAAGAGACGAAGAAAGTCACTACATATTGACTAAGGGAATAATTCAGCAAGAAAAGATGACAGTCGTAAGTGTACATGCCCCAAATACTGTCATGCCCAACTTCATAAAATATACACTAAAGGACAAGAAAAATCAGATAAAAACCAATAAATCATAATGGATAAACTCAACACCTCACAATCACCAATGAATGGATCAACTAGACAAAAAAACAACAAAGACATACCTGAGTTGTTTCACACCTTCAAACAAATGGATGTTATACACGCCTACAGTGTTCTACCCAACAAAAAGAGAATACACATTCTCCTAAGCAGCACATGAGACTTTCTCCAAAACAGACCTCATATCGCCCATAAAGCATACTTAAGAAAAAGAGAAAGAATCAAAATTACCCCATGGAAATGATCAGATCATAGTGCAATGAAACTAGAAACGAACAGCAAAAGACACCAAGGAAACTGTGCAAACATGTTGGCAGGATCCATGATAGCCAAACCCAAGATGCACAGATACAAGTAAGCATATGCCCTTGGTTTGGGTAGTGAAAGAGGTGAAGGAAAGGGAGATTAAAAAATTGAAGACAGCAGCTGAGATGCTCTCCTTTGGTCTAAACTGTTTAGGACCCACACTGTGCATGCTGAACAGGGAGGCTCCCCCAGGTGTCAGCCTCAGTTCACTTCCCTCTGACCCCATTCAGGGTTTCCTCCCACATTAGTGTGGGTGAGGTTAACTCCAGACTGCATGAACCTATTCTCATGTGTCTTATGGAAGAGCAAATTTTTAGCTGCACCTGACCCAGGAATAGGGTATTTTTACGTAAGGGATTTTTCTTTAGTGAGGATTTTGAATGTGCCCCCTGAAATCTCTTTCCATTTCTGATTTTGGAAAACAAGTGTCTCATATCTTTGGTGTTTTTATATGTAAACAGACCTTTTCTAGGGACTTAGAAACCTTTGACCCCTGAAAAAGGAAATTAAAACTGCAGAAGTTTGCAGAGTAAGAGAGAGAAAATCCTGCAACTAGAGGGCAAAGAGTTGAATAACAGGAAAAACTGTTAACTTAACTTAGACAAATTCACCCCCTCACTTTACCACCTAGTTGCTCACACTAGATTGTCGCTAGTCAGGCTCTGAGGAGTTTCCCCAGAGAAGAGATGGGCACTCATTTTGGTTCACAAAGAAGGCTTTTTTTCTTTTCTTTCTTTCTTTCTTTTTTTTTTTTTTTCTTTTTTTTTTTTGAGACAGGATCCAACTATGCAATTCAGGTTGGCCTTGAGCTCACTATGTAGCTCAGGCTGACCTTGAACTCCCAACGATCCTCCTGCCTCAGCCTCCTGAGTGCTGGGATTACAGGCATGCACAAGGAAGATTCTTGACTTTCATCACAGAAAAATAATTTCAGGACAAACCAGTAAGAGGCATTGACAGATTTTAATGTGTAGAGTTAAAGAAGCATGCACACAAAGAACAACACATGGCCTCTCAGGAGGGAGAAATTGTGACCTGATTCAGGGACTATATATGTTGTCTTGGTGATATCTTTAAAATGAATTATCTAGGATGTTTTTCCTTAGTATGTTGTTTGAGCTCCTTTTAATTAGCTTTTTCATCTTCAGGTTAGGCCACAAAAATTTATCTTATAAACTAAATTAATTTATTGTTTTATAGTATTTTTAAGTGATTTGAGTGTGATGGCCTGAAAAGAAAAGAAGAACAAATCAAAAAGCCTAGAGAGCATAAACATATCTATGCAGTAGAAATAAGCCTATAAAATAAAGATGTAGATATTACTGGGTGACATGATTATATCCTAAAGCTGCAGATGTCTTGAAAGTACAACTTTAAAATTTAGAATGTCCTTGTTTTTTCTGCTTATGTTTAGTTTTTATTTCTTACCTCAATTTCAGTGAATCTCAATTTTTTGTTGTTGTTGTGGTTGTCTTTGCCCTGGAAATTCACAGCAAAAAAGTAGATACAAAGGCAAAAAACTGTGTACAACAGATGTGACTTATAATTTGCTGCACAAATGATAAAGTTTTGCACAAATTATTTAGGAATTCCAGTGGAGTCGTACTTGAAAAAAAAGAAATGAAAATGATAGATTAAACCACTTTTAAAGGTCTCTCACAAGAAACTGAACAGATGGGTAAATATACCATGTGTTTGCTGCTTTTGTCCTTGACCATAATCTGGGGGAAAAAAGTGCAGCTCGGAGGCACACTTGATTTTAGGTAGAAATATGAGTCTTGAAGGAGTTTAGTTACAAACTGCTCCACTTAGATTTAAAAAGCAACTAGTGTATAATATTATTACCCAATAATTACAAATTTGCTAAATGCAACTCAATTTTTCTGGATTTTTAAAAGATTTTTGAGTCATGAAAGGATTATGCAGTATTTTTATTTTTAATTCAATCAGTGAACCCTAAAAATCCCTCAGATATCCAGTTTGTAGAGTAAAAAAATAATATGTAGTCTTTCACTTTAATGCATTAAATGAGAAAATTTATATAATATATCTGGCTAAATGCATACTGCCTCAACTCTGTAGTAAATATGCTTCTCTTATTCCTAATACTGATGAACAACAAAAATATAAAACAAGAAAAAAATAACAAAACATTGGAATTTTAACAGAAAATAATATTGTGCTGTTGTTTGAAATCTTTTTTTCCCATTGTTTCATTTTTTAAAAATTTATTTTAAAAATAAAAGGAGAAAATATATTAACAAACACATCCCTTTACAAAACAGCAAAAGAATAATACAAACAATACAGAGTTACAGACAAAGCGGTAGTAAATTAACAATGGCTGTTGTATTACATAATGATATCTTCAAAGTGGTTTCTCAGGAAAACAAATAGAGACATGCAATAATGACCAAACCAGTAATCATTAACTGTTCCTTTCAGTAGAGCAATAGAAGACAGTAGTACAATTGTTAGCTATCCTGTTTATACATACATACATCATTTCCCCTTCTTTCCTTTCTCCTTTCCTACATACCAGCTGCCCACTACTTTTGAGCATTTTCCTTTAATTTCACAATGTCTATCATACCTCCTAGTTTTTATTCACTCTTTCAGGTTCTTACACTAGTGAGACAATATATTGCTTACACATGCAGGTCTGATTTATTTAACTTATGAGTATGGTCTCTAGTTGTGACCATTTACCTATAAAAGCATTGAGTTTATCTTTCTTTATAGCTGAGTAATATTCCATTATATAAAAGTACCACAATTTTTTTATCCAATCCTCAGTGGATGGACATTTGGGTTGCTTCCACAATTTAGCAATTACAAATCATGCCACTATGAACATGGGTGCACATATATCACTGTGACATGATGTTTTCAGATCTTTTGGGAAAATACCCAGAAGGGGCATAGCTGTGTTGAATGGGACCTCTAGACCTAGTTTGCTGAGAAATCTCCAAACTGATTTTCCCAGTTGTTTCATCAGTCTGCATTCCTACCAGCAGTGCAAGAGAGTTCCTATTTCTCCACAGCCTCGCCAGCATTTATTATTGGATGATTTCTTAATGATAGCCATTCTTGTGCTCACTTCGGCAGCACATATACTAAAATTGGAACAATACAGAGAAGATTAGCATGGCCCCTGCACAAGGATGACATGCAAATTCGTGAAGTGTTCCATATTTTTTGTTAATAAATTCAAAGATAACATTATGTAAGACAGCATCCAGTGCTAATTCCCTAATGTCTTCTCTATAATTTTATATTTCCTTTATTGTTTTTGTATTATTCTGGTTTATATATCTCCAATTTTTGTCTTTAAAATAAAAATGAAAAATATAATGGTAGCTATTTTTACTGGAGTGAAGTGAAATCTTAGTGCTGTTTTATTTTGCATTTCTCAAATGACTAATGACGTTGAACATTTTTTATGTATTTATTTGCCATTTGTATTTCTTAATCTTACAAGTATTTTTCATCTCAGCTGCCTATTTTTGGATTGGGTCTTTGACTTTGGAGGGGCTGATGTCTTGTAATTCTTTATATGTTCTAGACAGAAGACCTTTGTCTGAGGCACAATCAGCTAAAATTTTTTCCCAGTTTATGGGCTTACTTTTTACTCCGCTGGTGATTTCTTTAGATGTGCAGAAACTTTTCAGTAGACTCAGATCCCAGTTGTTACTTCTTTGCAGTATTTCATGAGCAGTTTGGTTTTTGTTCATGAACTCTCTACTTACCCCTATGTCTTCAAGATTTTTACCTACGTTTTCTTCCAATACATTTAGAGTTTCTGTTTTAATATTGAGATCTGTGATCCATTTTGAGCTTAGTTTGGTGCATGGTGATAGACTTGGGTCTACTTTCAGTCTTTAGCAAGTGGCAAGCCAGTTTTTCCAGCACCATTTATTAAAGAGGCTATAATTCTCCCAGTGAGTTTGTCTGGCCCCTTTATTAAAGATTTTGTGGCTGAGTGTGTTTGTGGTTGTGGCTGTTTCTTCTAGTCTGTTCCATTGCTCTTCTGGTCTGCTTTTTTATCCAGTGCCATGTTGATTTTATTATAGTAGCTTTGTAGTATAGTTTCAGGTCAGGGATTGTAATTCCATCTGACTTGTCCATTTTGCCCAGGATTTCTTTTGCTCTTCTGAGTCTCTTCTGGTTCCAGATGAATTTAAGGAATGTTTTTGCTAGATCTGTGAGGTATGCTAATGGTAATTTAATGGGAATTGCATTGAATCTGTACAATAATTTTGGGTACTGTGGCCATTTTCACAATGTTGGTTCTTCTTAACATATTGAGTTTATGCGCCCTTAGTTGAAAACTAGATTGCAACAAGGACTTATAGGCTACTTTTGCTAAAGGAAATGACTCTGTGTCTGCATATGTCCCGTGAGTAACCAAAACAAGCATAAAAGTTTGGCATTTTTGCCCTACCATTGTAACTGATGTAGGGAAAATAATATAACTCCTGACTTGCTAGATGTCAGATATCACTGAGTTTGTGTTCCCCCAAATTGAAGAGATAATTCTAAGGAACAATGGAGGTTAAGAGTAGGAAAATTTTATTCAGAGATAGCTCCTGAGAGACAGGAGGGGACCTGAAAGTGGGTTACCTTAGACTCCACTTCATAGAGGAAGTTTTGTAGAGCAAAACCATGAGATGGGTACAAAATCATAGTTGGGTACACAGTGGGCCAAAACTATGATGAACCAGTAAGATTATAAGTATAGCCATATAGGTAACATTGATCGCATGGGAAAGATGGTCACATAGCAAGTGTACAAGGAAAGAACAAGGACCTTTTTAGGAAGGTTCTGGAGGTCTGGTCACATACCTGAGTGACTGATGTCTATCTAGACCCTATTGGATCAGATGATACCAATTGTAGTATGATCTCTAATTTATTGCTTATTCTTTGGGGAGTCAGGTAAGCTTGGTCATTCCCTCTTTATCTTGAGGCCTGGCCTTCAGCAGATGAACCTCCAGCCCAAGTTATAGTGTGTGCTCATCTTCAGTACTGAGTTCCTTGAAGGCCTAGCTCTGTCTGAATGCCTACAATATCCTACAATATTTCTACCTAACTTAGCTGTCTATAATACACTTATCTCCATTGCTATCTTAATCTTTGGGTGAGATTCCTATTCAACTCTGCACGTGGACATTGGATGATCTAAGGAGTATCCATGCCAAAGCAGTGATACAAATTTAATTACCACTAATTTCACTTAATTCTCCTCCTTCCAGTTCATATGTCTCCTTTGCTGCCTTAATTTTTGGGATGAGATTCCTGTTTAGCTCTGCACTTACATGTGTTAATCATTTAAGGAGTGTGTTTCTAAAACTGGTAATACAAGAGTGATTAGCCCTGACTTTGCCTAGTTCTCTCTTGCTGTGTCAAAGCTGAAGACACTAAGAATAACTGAGGCATCTGCAAGATTTATGGGAGTGTCATAATCACTGAATTAGCAACTACCACCTATTTTGTTTTCTTTTGTTCTGTTTTCTAAGACAAGGTCTCACTATGTAGTCCAGGCTGGCCTCTAACTCATGGTGATCCTCCTGCCTCAGTCTCCTGAATGCTGGAATTATAGGCAAGTACCACCATGCCCGGAAGCAACTACCATCTTTAAAATATCTTATACCAGATCACTAAAGTAGCACCTTGAAGTCTTCAGCCATCGCAATAAAGAGAAAAGATGAGTGAATCATTGTTCTAACTAACTACATTTTGCTTGTTCTCTCTGAGTCATTACTCCTCATCAGCTTATCTCAAGTCCCAGGAACAGTGAGCTTGCACAGTCATCGCCCTTCAGGCTAGTAGGACCCCACAGAACCAGACCTGAGATACTGATCAACACGGTAACAGCTTGATCAGGACTGGTGACTCTACGTACCATTGACCTCCTTTTGTCCCTCCCCTATTAAATTATATGGTTCTAGTCAGCACCTCAAAAATTACCTGAGGATACAAGACCTTTAAAAATTGGAATGTGAGGTGGAATCAATATCTATGAATAAATTGCCATGATTTTCTCTGAAGTTGCAGTGAGAGTCAGGTTGGAGAGCTGAGTAGCTTTCTTTGTCTTCTCCCTCCTCAAACCTGACTTGGAAGACTTTATAGGGTCAGCTTATGGTTGCTTTTAGATTTAAATACAGAAAGGAAGACATTAGAATGTAATATTTTTGTATTTGTAAATGACATGAGAAAATTATTGAGAATTCATGATTAAATTTTTGAGTATTATAGAGTAATAGTCTATTATATTCAGGAATGTTCTTACTTTTTACAAGCATTCTTAGATACTGTTTTGACAATCAGCAGCATTTAAACAGATAGTATGAAACAGCTGGATATTTAGTTTTCTACTTGAGTAAGGCTGCATGAACAACCCCCGAATCTCAGTAACTTAGTGCAGCAAATGTTCATCTTTCTCACTTTGAACTCCGTAATTTATTTAGGGCAGCTCTGCTTCACCGCGGTTTTCCTGGACTTGCCTCCAGGATGAAGAAAGAAGTTAGGGCTGATCTAGTTTTCTTCCCTCAGTAACTGCTCAAGGAACCTTCTCTTGAGGTGCAGAAAAGAAACTTAAGGCTTTGCTTTTCCTAATATGCAGACATTATTTTGGTCACAGCGACACAGATAAACTCAGTATCACTCAAATGGAAAAACATGTAGAAGAGAGTGAAAAGACATTTGCCAAAGGATGTGGATGTATAATACTTTAACAATGATGAAGAGTTTGAAATAATAATTGAAACCAAAACTTTAAGAAAAGCAAATAAAACCCAAATCTAACTCAACTTTCATCCTGGAGAGTTCAGAAAGAATACAGTGATTCAGCAATGACCTGAGTTCCTGCCTGTGCACAATTTCCACCAATACACAGCTCTGCTCCTAAGGGGGGAGTGGGGAGGAGAAAGGGGCAGGGAGTGGACCCCAGGCCCCTAGAGCTGTCCGGGTCTCTGCCTGGTCACAAGCTGGTGTGTGGGGGCAGCAATAGCTCACCAGGATTCCTGCCCTCTAGGGCCATCTCTTATAATTGTTTTTTTCAAATTTTTATGTTCTTTGTTAGTTAATGCATAGAAGTAAAATGTAAGGAGGGTAGAAAGGCAGTTAGTCATTCTGTTTTTTTTTTTTTTTTTGGCGGTACTGGGGATTGAACTCAGGACCCTGCACTTGCTAGGCAGGTGCTTATTCCACTGAGCTATATCCCCAGCTCCTAGTTAGTCATTCTGATTCTATAAATCTAAACAAAGATTCAGCAATTAGCATCTTAACCATCTGGGTGGGACAAGAAGATTAGGGAGGGGCAGCAGGGTGGAGATTGGGAGAATCAGAAACAAAACACTAAAGGACTCCCTATTTATATAGACATTCTAAGGGGATCCATGCCCTGTGTTACAAAGATAAGAGGGGATTAACTTTGTAAAAACAGAAAAAGAATTTTATTCTCAATCACAGAGCTCCAAAATTTTAGAATGTTTGTATTTTGTTGTATGGATATATCAAATAAACTATGCAGTTATTTTGACACTGGGACTAGTAACTAGTAGAACTTTAGAGTTTTAGTGCGAGATTGTGTCTCAAGTATATATTATTTGTTATCCTTGCTCTCCTTTGCATGTTACCTCAAAAAAAAGATATGAAGGAAAAACAATCGTAGACACAGCAGAGGTAGGTTGCAACTGCTACAAAAAATACTAAATCTGAAAAATCATTAGACAGAGCCAAAGAAAACAGTACTTGTAAAAAATTAAAAGTTATATATTAAAAGACTTATAAAGTCTTTCACAAGAAATTGAACAGATGAGCAAACACAAAATCTGTTTGCTATTTTTGTCCTTGGGAACATAAACTCTAAAAAAATGTACAGCTTGGAGTCAGCCATAGAATCAGTTTCTAGAAAGAAATGCAGAAAGAAATAGCACCCATCAGATTTAAAGAACAGACTGACGTTTATTATTTCCCTATAACTACAAGTTCTCCAAATGCAACTCACTATTTTTTTTGAGTTGTAAAGATGTTTTGTTTCATGCAAAGATATTTAAAAAAATAATTCAATCAATAAGATAATTCAAACACTTAAAAAGACACCCTGAACTCTGATTTTCTCATTGGTAAAGTAGAAATAAAGCAGGAAAAATCTAGGACTCTGGGAGGTACTACTGCATATATTTTGATTGCTACTTTCATGTCTGTGTGAGATTCCTGCTCAGCTTCGCATACAGACATTTCATCATTTGAGGAGTGCCTGTCTAAGATCAGTAACACAAAGCTGAATATCTCTAGACTTACATCATCTTGCTCCTATTTTTTTCAAATATAAGAGCAGTGAGATAAAAATAACTTCTCAGCAATATTTGTAGGGAAATCAAAATCAACAAATTATCCACAACTAGAAGTCTCCAGTCATTGCTCAAAACTGGAAGGAGGAGCCAGCCCTTGTCCTAACTCCACTTCATTTTAATAACTTGTTCTTTCTCTTTCAGGCCTTTCTCCTTTGTGGTTTACCTCAAATTCCTGGAATAAATAAAGAGCTTGCAGTTGATGATCTCCCTGGTGCAAATAAGACTTCACAGGAACAGATCAAGGTAATGATGAAACAGAGCACAGATTGCCCAGGACTTCTCATCATTTATCCCTCTTAGTTTCCCTGTTTTTGTCCTCTTATAAAGCTATAGAACTAATGTCAGTAAAAATATTCCATGAATCACCCCCGCCCCCCTTACGAAAGCCGAGCTGAACCCTGGACAGCTTCAGGAACCTTGGTGAGCCATTCCTGTCCTCTCTCCAACAGAGTGTTGGCCTGGTGGAGCCTTGAACAGTTTCAGGGACCTGAGAAGCCACATCCACCCACACTCTCATGGGAGTTGAGCTAAAAACTGAGACAGCTTCAGCAACTTCAGTGACTGTGCTCTCTTACCTCCCCAAATGGCATGGGAATCCAGCTGGTTCCCAGGCAGCATCTGGAGCCTCAGTGACCAGGACTCAACTATTGGTACCTTTGTGGCAGCCAGACTGAGCACTGGACAGCTTATGAAACTTAGGTGACAATGACCCACCCACACCTGCACCCACACAGAAGTGGGGCTGAAACCTGGACAGCTTTGGGGAACCCGCAGGGAAGGCAAGCTGAGCCCCAAAATGTTACATGAGCACTGGTGACTGCACTGCCCCTACACAAACTTATCTTGGAACCTATACTGAACACCAGGGACCTCAAGTCTTTGCCCTGCCCTTGGAGGCTGAGCTCCAGGGAAACGTTGGATCTTCAAAAGTGACAAAACAAAGGAGCAAAATGCAATCTCAGCCTTCTATCCCACACAGAACAAGTACAGGAGATATATATATATATATACAGAAGATCTTGGAAGTCATATACCTGACATTTTTGAAACGATAGCAACTGAACTAAAGAAACAACTCCATCAAGCCATAGAAAGCATCAGATCAGAAAAAAGAAAAAAAAATGATGACAATAATGAAAGAATTGCTCAGCACATGTAGGACATAGGTAAGAAAACAGAGGAGGATAGAAAAATGATAGAAACCTTGAATGAACAATATAGGAAAGAATTAGAGAGCATGAAACAGATTGAAACAGATATCCAGGAAATTAAAACTTCCATCAAAAGATGGGAAAACTGTTTGAATGAAGCTGAAGAAAGATTTTCAGAACTTGAAGACAACATTGCAGCTAATAAGCATGAAGGGAAGGAGTTCTTAAAATAAAAAGGAACCAGGAAACAACAATTCAACAGCTGCAAGATGAAGCAAAGAAAAACCATATAAGATTAATAGGTGCAGGAAGACAGCAGAGGTCAATACAAATGGCATAAAAAACTACTTGCAGAAATAATAACAGAAAATTTCCCAAGCATGGAAAAAGAATTGGACATACAAATTAGGGAGGAATACAGAATTCCAATTAGCAATAACCAAAATAAATCTACGCCCAGACATGTAGTGATCAAGGTCCCAGAAATTCAGCAAAAGAACTCAATGTTAAAAGCTGTTAGAGAAAAGAAACACGTCACCTATAAAGAATCATGGCAGATTTATCAACACAAACCATCAAATCAAGAAGAGCTTGGATGAAGTATTTCAGGTCCTGAGAGAAAACAACTTCCACACTGATGACGCACACTGATGTACCCTGCAAAACTATGCTTCAAAATTAATTGAGAAATGAAATATTTCCACAATAAAGAGCAACTGATGAATTATATGAGGGCCAAACCAACCCTACAAAGAGTACTAAAAGATATTCCAGAAACAGATACAAAATGATCACAATTTCAAGAATAGCAATAGAAAAGAATCACTAAGCAGAGCAAGCAATTAACTAGAAGGAAAAAGGAGGAACCAAATAATGAAAATAACATGTCGAATATAAGTCAATACACATCAGTTATAACCATTAATATAAATAGTCTCAATTCACCAATCAAAAGAAGCAGACTGGCAGAGTAGATCAAGAAACAAAATCCAACAATATATTGTACACAAGGAACACATTTAACTCAAAAAGACATTCGTAGACTGGAAATCAAAGGATGGAAAACAGTACTGTATGTGACAGGAACCCAGAAAAAGGCAGGAGTAGCTATTTGTTTGCAGATAATGTGAGCTTCAAACAAGAACAATCAAAAGACATAAAGAAGGCCACTGCATACTTTTGAGGGGAAATTTCAAGAGGAAGAGGGAACAATCATAATTACCTGTACAGCAAGCACAAGAACACCCAACTATACAAGATAAATTTTCAGACATGAAAAATAAAATAAGGAGTACCAAAATCACAGCAGGAGACTTTAATATCACATTGTCACAAAGTGATAGATCAACTAGACTAAAAACAAGCAAAAAAATAACAGAACTAAACCAAACTTGTGAACAAATAGTCTTCATAGACCATTACAGAGTGTTCCACCCGACAACATCAGAAAACACATTCTTCTCAGCTACACAGGGAGTGTTTGCTAAAATAGAGCATATAACAACACATACAATGCTTAATTAAATACATAAGAACTGAATTTACTCCATGCACACTGTTGGACCATACTGCGATGAAACTGGAAACTAATGACAAAACAAAGTGCAAAAATTCCACAAACATGTGGAAATTAAATAACACCCTCCCGAGAAACCAGTGGGTCATAAGTGAAATTAGAGAAGAAATTAAACAATTTTTATAATCAAAAGAAATTGCAGATAAAATTTACAGGAACCTGTGGGATGCAATGAAAGCAGTCCTCAGAGGAAAATTTTTAGCAATGAATTCCAACATCAGAAAAACAGCACAAGCACAAATAAATGATCTTTTGCTGGCCCTCAAGCTTCAAGTAAAAGCAGAGCAAGTCAAGCCCAAAGACAAAAGAATTCAGGAAATTATAAAAATCAGAGCAGAAATTAATGCAATAGAGACTAAGAAAGCAATATAAAGAATTAATGAAGTGAACAGTTGGTTTTTAAAGAATAAAAACATTGATAAATCTCTAGCCAATCTTATCAAAAAAGAAAAGAAAAAAACTGAAATTCATGCAGTAAGGAAAGAAAGGGATGAAATTACTACAGATCCTGTAGAAATTCAGAAATCATCAATACCTACTTTGAAAATCTTTACTCTCATAGGATGAAAAACACAGTGAAAATGGACAGATTCCTGGACACATATGAATTACCAAAGCCGAATGAACATGATATGAAAATCCTGAATAACTCAATATCAGGTAATCAAATTGAAATTGCAACAAAAACTTAGCAACAAAGAAAAGCCCAGGTCCTGATGGAGTCAAAGCTGAATTCTGCAAGAAATTTAGAGAAGATTTAACTCCAGTTCTTCTCAAATG
Source organism: Dinomys branickii (assembly GCA_004027595.1). NCBI lineage: Eukaryota > Metazoa > Chordata > Mammalia > Rodentia > Dinomyidae > Dinomys > Dinomys branickii. The sequence goes on along the minus strand of PVLD010005893.1, from coordinate 189 downwards.
CTTTAATGAAATTTAAAGGGAAGGAATTCTCCCTAACTCATTGCTAGAGACAAGTATTACCCTAACACCGAAAGCAGAGAAAGACTCAACCAAAACAGAGAACTGCATTCCGATCTGTCTAGTCACTATGGGCATAAAAATTCTTAATAAAATAGTAGCAAGCAGAATGCAAGAAATCATCAAGAAGAT